>JACXGJ010004961.1:0-42027 GCA_016801105.1 Esox niger
GTGGTGCTAGTTTGTAGAGTGTGGTGCTAGTTTGTAGAGTGTGGTGCTAGTTTGTAGAGTGTGGTGGTAGTTTGTAGAGAGTGGTGCTAGTTTGTAGAGAGTGGTGCTAGTTAGTACCAGAGATGGAGCCTCAGTCTTGGGGTCTTGGTCTCAAGACCACTTGAGACCAAATAGACGTGGTCTTGGTCTGGTTCTCCAGGTATTGGGTCTTGGTCACCTGTATAACTAGATCGATTTTTCATATAGGCTAGCTTGTCTCTTTGCGCACCTGTAGTACTGTATTCATGCATTTTCTATCATGCATTGTTGAACTGCATGTGATCTGTCACCAAACAGGTCTGCAGCCGCCTGCAATACTTAATGTCTGCCGGTAAATCAAAGCTAGCTAGCTTCTGTAATACGCACCTCATTATCTTAAATGGTCATGATTTGTTCAGTTATATTTCTGACATAACTCATTACCGTACAGACTGTAATATTATATTCAAACATATTACCAAGCTCAAGTCTTGGTTAGCAAGGATTGGTAGCTCCACTAGTTAATTTGGCCAACGTTAACATTGTGATGTGATCAATACGATCACATCAATTGTGGCCAGAAACTTTACAGTACATGGAATTGACGGTCCCAGTTTTGACAAGTACCCACAGTGTTGCGGATCATTCGTTTCCAGTTCTCATATTCGAGGGTTGAGTCCAATTAATTCCAATTTCTCACTTTTAAATACTCTAGGAAACCAGTACTTTAATTCTAATAGTTTATTACAAGCTTGTCGGTGCACTCGTGCACATTCCTAGGTATGACAAAGACACACACTTTGAGGGCCCCATTATATTTTCTACTAACATCAGGTTCTCATCTTAATGCTCCAAACTTATGACTGTAGGACACCTAAGCTAAAGAATGTCTGTATTTGGGCCTGGGGCCAAAAGGAGAACAAGGATTTTCTGGCAGGGGTTCTGACTGAGAGGAGAACAAGCTATAGCTAAAGTCCCCACAATTTTAACCACAAGTTTCCCCAACTCCTAGACAGAGCAAAGTATCCAGCCTGTATATCATATATACAAAGCCTACATATTTAACACATATTTAATTAATGTAATTTATGCATCCTTAATATATAATATACAGTGGACATAAAGTCTACACCCCCCTGTTAAAATGCTAGGTTTTTGTGATGTGAAAGATGACAAAGATTAATCATGTCAGAACTTTTTCCGCTTTAAATTTTTCAACTTTTAATACATTTTTTAATACCTATAGTGTGAAAATTTCAATTGAAAAACAAAATGAAATCTTCAGGAGGGAAAAATTAAAAAAGATAAAAACCTTAAAATAACCTGGTTGCATAAGTGTTCACACCCTCTTATAACTGGGGTGTGGCTGTATTCAGAATTACCCATACAAATTGAAAGTCATGTTAAATAAAAGTAATTACACACCTGTCATCATAAAGTTAAGCTGTTCTGGTAGGATTTTCCTCACATTTTCTTGGTTGCATCTCATAGGAAAAGTCATAGTCCGCAGAGAGCTTCCAAAGCATCAGAGGGATCTCATTGTTGAAAGATATCTGTCAGGAGAAAGGTACAAAGAATTTCCAAGGCATTAGATATACCATGGAACACAGTGAAGACAGTCATCACCAAGTGGAGAAAATATGGCACAACAGAGACATTACCAAGAAGTGGACGTCCCTCCAAAATGTATGAAAAGATGAGAAGAAAACAGGTCAGAGAGGCTTCCAAGAGGCCTACAGCAACATTAAAGGAGATGCAGGAATTTCTGGCAAGTACTGGCTGTGTGCTACATGTGACAACAATCTCCTGTATTCATATGAATGGGCTATTGGGTAGCGTGGCAAGATGGAAGCCTTTTCTTACAAAGACATCCAAGCCCAACTGAAGTTTGCAAAAACAAACATCAAGTCTCCCAAAAACATGTGGGAAAATGTGTTATGGTCTGATGAAACCAAGGTAGAATGTTTTGGCCATAATTCCAAAGGGTATGTTTGGTGCAAAAACAACACTGCGCCTCACCAAAAGAACACCATACCCACAGTGAAGCATGGTGGTACTTTGGGGCTGTTTTCCTTCAGCTGGAACCAGGGCTTTAGTCAGGGTGGAGGGAATTATGAACAGTTCCAAATCCCAGGCAATTTTAGCACATTACCTTCATGCATTCGTTAGAATACTGAAGAAGAAGAGGAAGTTCACCTTTCAGTAGGACGACGACAGAAAACACACATCCAAATCCACAAAAGCATGACTTCACCAGGAGAAGAGTAAAGTTTTGGAATGGCCCAGCCAGAGCCCAGACCTGAATCCTACTGAACATCTGTGGGGTGATCTGAAGAGAGCTGTGCACAGGAAATGTCCTCGCAATCTGACAGATTTGGAGCGCTTTTGCAAAGAAGCGTGAACAAATATTACCACATCAAGATGTGCCATGCTAACAGACTCCTACCCAAAAAGACTGAGTGCTGTAATAAAATCAAAAGGTGCTTCATCAAAGTATTAGTTTAAGGGTGCACGCATGCAGCCAGGTTATTGTGAGTTTTTAATTTTTCACTTTTCTCCCTCAATGATTTCAATTTGTTTTTCAATTACATTTTTACGTTATAGGTCACCTTAAAGGTGGAAACATTTCTGACATCATTTATCTTTGTCAATTTTTTTTACAATACAAACACCTGGCATTTTCACAAGGGTGTGTAGACTTATTATAGCCACTGTATTTGCATAATTAATTAATCTTCCACAACAGCCATTGCTGTCAATACTATGGGTATCCAGAACAAACCTGACTGAGCAAAGTTAATGTTAGCCATCTAGTTAACTACCTAGCCAGTTAGCTAACGTGTTCACTAGCTAGCTAAGCATAGCATTGGGAAAATAAGCTTACATGTATTGATGTGTCAGGATATCTCCTCTTCCCTGCTCACTCTTCTTGTTTTTTTATCTTTTTCATGTCACATTTAGGAAAATCTCATAAGCCAAATGTCTAGGAGACTAGAGCTATGTATTGGTGTTGAAATCAACCTTATAGACCTACTACATCCCCAAGAAGAGATTTGTAAAGATGTGCGGCTTACAGCCTATTCATTTTAAACCTTGTCTTTTTCTAAAAGCTCCTCTCTGTTTTTCGATAACTTATTGATGTCACATATAAAAATCCTGAAAATCCGCATGAAATCCTCCATGTGGTGTTGCATTTTACTACATAAAACCAAGAGAGAAATATATTTTTCATAGGAAAACAGTTATTTTACCCACGTGTGAAGTATGCTTTTGTACAGACTCAAATTGTATTCCACCTTCTATTAGGGACAGACAATCAATGCATTTGCACATCAATGAAATTGTTACGGTTCACCTGTGCGTAGACATTATGTGTGTGCCTGTATGACAGTCTGCTCCTCTGCTTCTTCCACAGTTTGGATCATGGTGGAGTTCGGAGGTTGAAATCAGGACCGAAGAAATGTAAGTGATTTATTATACAGAACACATGTACAGCTGGTGTGTGTAGGTTTCTGTGTTATACAGTATATGACAAAGAAATAACACATGCATGTGTGTGTATATTATGAATGATGATGATGTGTCATATCGTGACTTGGTCTCATCCTTCAGATGTCTGTGATCTCACACTGGACCCAAACACAGTAAACAGAAAACTCTCTCTGTCTGAGGAGAACAGAAAGGTGACATGGAGGGAAGAGGAGCAACCATATTGTGATCACCCAGAGAGATTTGATTACTGGCCACAGGTGTTGTGTAGAGAGGCTCTGTCTGGACGCTGTTACTGGGAGGTAGAGTGGAGTCGGAGAAAGATTAAAATAGGGTTGACGTATAAAGGAATCAACAGGAGAGGAGGGCGTCTTGACTGTCTGCTTGGAAACAATGATAAGTCGTGGAGTCTGGACTGTAGTGGTAACAGTTTCTCTGTCAGGCACAATAATAAGAGAACTCTCCTACCTGTCACCTCCTCAGGCTCCCACAGAGTAGGAGTGTATCTGGACCAGCCAGCCGGCACTCTGTCATTCTACAGGGTCTCCTCTGACACACTGACCCACCTGTATACATTCAAAACCACATTCACTGAGCCCATCTATCCAGGGTTTAGGGTTCATGAGGACTCCTCAGTATCTCTGTGTTAGATGGTCCCTGTGTCAAACACAACATGATGTTTCATTCTAATCCTAGTCATGTTCAGTAGGACGCCATAGTAAAACACTGAGAATAAATTTGTGAAACCCCACAAGAACACTTCCTCACAAACCTCATTGATCAGCAACGGATCAGCTGATGTTGGTGATCCGTCCAATCACAATAGCAGATTTTGGTAACACTTTCTGATAAGGTTACATGAACAACAATAAAAAAATGCATTAGTTTACATGAAGAAAGGATGAACAAAGACATAAACAAATGGTTAAAAATGACAACCCTAAATGTATTAATAATGTTTAAATGCATTCATTAACAGTGTGTAGTGTATTTTGCTCATGTTGAGACAGAACATGAACTCATGTCGTTAAGTAGTGATGAATAGTCATACATGAATAATCACAAACTAAGGGGCCACCTAACAATTAACTAATGGTGAAATATCAGTTATTAAGGGTTAATAGTTACCAATGGATCATTAGTTAGTGATTGTTAAGGTTGGATAATGAATAACTACTTAAAGAGACACAAAGTAATTACGTAATGAGGTATCCTTTATTAATGCTTTATTCCAGCTCAATGGTTACGCAGTGGGCCAAAAGAATATTAACTAATGATTTGGTGTTAGAATACTAGTGATAGCACATAATACTCCCTTTAAGAATGACAGGATTAACTAAGGGATTATCAATACAATTTGTAAAACTACCACCCTGGAAACATGGATATCATGACGGAAGTGATGAGTAATGTCTTTTCAGTTGAAGTGCAAACAGGCCAGTCTTTAGCCAAAAAAATCTACAATTACATTAATCACTCAATCAAATTACATCCTTTTTTACAGAAGTAATGTGTACTTATGTGTAAAACACATTCATGTTCAGCTAGTGTAGTAAAATCTGCTAAAATGATTAGACAATTGCAAATTACCGTTATGTTAACACAAATATAACATGGCTGAGCATGAACCAAAACTAAAAAACACTTGATTGGAGCTAGCATACAGCTAACTGGAGCCAGCTAACAGGAACAAGCTATTCGCTAACCCTTAGGGGCAGTATTTTTCAACCCTGGTCCTGGAGGCACACTGCCCTGCATGTTTTAGATCTCTCCCTGCTCTGTCACACCTGATTCAAATGATCAGCTCATTATCACGTCCTTGATGAGCTACATCAGGTTTGGGAGGGCAGAGAGCGATCTAAAACATGCAGGGCGGTATGCCTCCAGGACCAGGATTTAAAAACACTGTCTTAGAGTGCAACAACTAAACAATTCCAATATTCAATTATATTAATCCTAGGGAGATTTTCAGGAGTGTTGTTTTGGAAAATTTAATTTTCATACAGTACTGTAACAAATAAAAATATTTTCCAAGGAAGGACCCACCATCATAGCATTTTACATTCAACATGGGTTTTCTGTCTAGGTCGTAGTTATACAATTACTATGCTTTTCCAACAATCTACATACAGTTTAACAGACAAGAATCGAAATCTCCAGCGTACTTTTGTACATTACCGACCTGGAAAACAGGCTAAATTATTAGAAAGAAAACCTTTAAGAGTTACCAGAACGTGCAGGTGTTTGTTTGGATCATACTCTGTCCCAACGCAACGCGACCACGTCGATCTGCCTCCTACGGGCCAACCATAGTAAGTGTCCTTTAATATATGTATTTTATCCACATTTCGAACAATACATAACCCTAAATGCAACCATACATTTTCTGCATGTCACACCTATTTAAAGATGCAAGTCACCAGCCTACCTGAGTAATAATGATTGCCGCACTGTAATCATATTAACAAATTGGATAATCTTATGAATTATGTTTATCACTTAGCCTATTGTTTATGCTAACAACTACACATGAATGCATGTCCTGCATTAACTTTAAACAATTACAGTACAAACTGGGTGTTCCAACAAAAAACGACATGAGTTGATGTTCTGTCTTGACATCAACAACTGACACTACACACTGTTAGTTAATGCTTTTGTAAATCATTAATCATTTAAGGGTTATCATTATTAACTGTTTGTTCATGTCATTGTTTTTCATTCGATCATGTTAACTACTGTATTTGTCAATGGTAGTCATTGCACCCTTATCGGAAAGTGTTACCCAGACTTCATACTGACTATTTAATAATCAGGTTACTTCCTCCTCCTGATGTGTTGATGTTCTCACTAACATAAGGGTTTGAAGACACCCACCACCCTGACTCCACCACTGTCTTCATCCCTGACTCCACCCCTGCCTGTTTGGTTCTGTGTTATTTTGGAGGATCTGTAATCTATGGGGATTACTATTAATGATATTATGGTGTTGATATTGATATTAGTAGTATCGTATACATGATCATGTGATGACAGTGAGTTACCCCAAAGGACCAGAAACTAACGCCAAGAATGTTCCAATAAACGGTTAAATCAATACGTGGTGTTTTCAGGTGGACCTCTCTAGTAGTGAATTAATATATCATGTGATTTTGTCCCAGATTTGACAGAATAAAAGTGTTTTGAAACGTCAACATTTTGTAAGGTGGATGTGTATGTGTGTGTCTGGACAGATTGGGTGTAAATAGTTTCCGCTTCTCTTTTGCCTTTTCTCTTCCTCACATCTCCTTCTGTTCCTCTTCGTTTCAAACTCTGCTCTCCTTTCATTGTCTCCCAATCCTCCCCCTCTACTCATCCTCACTCCCTCTCCTTGTCTCCCCTTCTGCTCCTTTCTTCCTCTCCCCATCTCCTTCTTCTTTCCTCCTCTCCTGTCTGCCTCTCATCCTCTTGCGTTCCACCTCTCATCCTATTCTCCTAACTCCCTCTTTTCTCTTTCTCCCCATCTCTCACCCTCTACTCTTTGCCACTCCCCTCTGTTCCTCTCCCCATCTCCTCCTCACCTCCACTGTAACCCTCCTCAACCCTCTTCCCTTTTCCCTGTCGACCTCTTCCTCCCCCCTCTCCTCCTGTCTTCTCTATCCTCCTCACCCTTCTCCTGTCCTCTTATTCACCCACTATTTTCCTTGTCCATCACCTGTCTCTCTTCCTCTCCTTCCCTGCCATCTCTCCTCTCTTCTCCCCAACTGCTCTTCAATCTTCGTCTTTCTCCCTCTGCTCCTTCCTAACCTCCCTTCCTCACCCTCTATCCAATCCTCTCTTCCTGTCCTCCTCATATCCTTTGTTTATTGTACTCCTATGATCCCCTTTCCCTTTCCTCCACTTCACTCCTCTCCTCATCTCTCCCTCTGCTCTTCTTCCTGTACTTGTCACTTCCCCTCCCCCTTGTTATTTTCGTCTACTTTTCTTCGTCTAGTCCCCCTTTTCTCTCCCTTTCTACTCCTCTCCTCTCTCCATCTCCTTGTCTCCCCTTCTTCTCCTATTTTCCTCTTCCAATTTCCTCGTCTCCTCTTTCCTCCTCTCAACTCCCCTCTCCTCTCCTGTCTCCCTCTTTTTCATCTTCTCCTCTTCCTCCCCTCCCCTTGTCTTAGCCTCTCTTAGTCTTTCCCTCTCCTCTTCCCCTCTGCTGTTCTCTTCTTCTCTGCATCTCTTCACCTCCACTCTTCTCTTCCACACTTAGTTTTTTGGCCTCTATCCCTATCCCCACCTCCTTTCCATCTGTCCTCCCCCTGGCCATCTCCCCTCCTCTCTCCTCCCTTTCATCTCCCCCTCCTGTTTTCCTATCCCAATGACCACCTCTACACCCTCACTGTGCTCTCCTTTCCTTTAGCTCTCTTGCTCTCCTTTTTTCCTTTCTCTCAGGCTCTCCATCCTTTCCTCCTTTCTTCAAATCTGCTCTTCTATCTTCTTCTCTTCCTCTTCTGCTCATTTCCTTTCTCCCTATCCACTATTCCTCTCCCTCTTTCTTCTGTTCCTGCCATCTTTGCTTACTCTCTATCCTCTCCCCCTACTCCTCTTCTCCTTTCCTCCACCCTCCTCATTTCTCCCTCTTCTCGTCTCTATCATCATCACTTCCCTCTTCTCGTCTCTATCATCATCACTTCCCTCTTCTCGTCTCTATCATCATCACTTCCCTCTTCTCATCTCTATCATCATCACTTCCCTCTTGTCTTCTCTTTTCCTCTACTACTGTCTCTACTCACTTTTCTTCTCCCCCCTTTACTCCCTCTCGTCTTTGTCATTCTGCTCCTCTCTTCCGCTCTTCCTCTCCCTAGCTCCTCCGAACTCTTTGCTTTTGTCACACCAATAGGCTACTGCGTTGCATACAGCTTCCTCATTAAATGTATCCATGTATTCATCCCTGTTCTCCCTCAGTCTCTGTGTGATGTTCTGCTCCAACTTGAGCTCATGCAGAATGTTCTCAAGGCCACGTGAACATGGGTCAGCAGTGCATGAAGCCCTGATGCTTTCAAAGCCTTGACCAACACGTGTTTCAGTCGCGGTGTTAAAACTGTCTCTGTGATGTCATCAAAATAGGTCTAAAAAAATAATCCGGCGGATCTGGCTCGGGTGGTCCACTTCACATCCAATGCATGCTTTCTGGAGAATAGCCGCGACAACGTTTCCCAGAATAATACCAGAATCATGTTGCTTTTGAGAGCTTCAAAACTTATGGTGCAAGATATTTTAAGGTCCTGTCAAGGGGTTGGTGATTAAACAGTACATCTACCGTATTATGGGTGCCCTGTTTTGGTCCCAAATAAAACACTTTCGAAAGGTGATTCCTAAAGTGGCATTAATTAAAAAACATTTGATAAGTCACCCCAGTCTTAAACTCTTGGCCTTCGGGGAATTCATAAAATACTGAAAATGAGTCCACCGATCCGACCGTCGTCTAACTTCCATTCCCGTGCCAGCATATCCTGGTGTAGTTGACGGATTCGGGGGAAAGTCTGCATCGGCTTCCTCGGGGGTGGTATGATCGCTGCGGCTCTGCTGTCCATTTGTAATCTCTTGCCGATTCGCTGAACTGCTGTGACGGTGAGGTAACGGACAGCTCCGCCATCTCCCGCTCTTCCGGTTTTCCCAACAGTCATGAACTCATCCCGGTCCCCTTCATTGGTCAAATCTTCAAAAATTACTCACACCAGGTCCCAATTAAGCCATTTGTATGTGTTTAAATGTTTCTCCTCTGCTCCTCTCAGTTGTCAGTCATTGTTCCATGTTGCGATGTGTCCCGATGTCTGTGGTGAGCTTTGTTTAGTTGTGTTTTCTTTAATGCTGAATGACCATCACAGGGGGTCAGCATGGCTTAAATACACAGACCACGCCAATCATCTCATAAAACATGAAATGTTATCACCCACCGGTTGAAGGACATCTGTTGTAACACTTATCGGAACATAAAATGCTCAATGTTATAGCATTGCTGAATCCTAGCGCCCCTTTTGTTGAACATCAAACATCATGCCGCTGTTTTAACACTTATTCATTGCCTGGGAATTTAACATTCTGGAACCCATTTGTTAAACATCAATCATAACTCACCTGTTATAACACTTGTCTGGGGTGTTTATCAATCATTGTAAAACATCAAACATGGACACATCAATGCAATTATAAATTACAAAGTCACCGGACATGCATATGTCATTCCGGAAGTCCCGCCCTAAAGTCAGCACATCTGTGTTGTGTTAAGTTTCTTGTGCCCATTTCCTCTCAGAAAGTATCAAGTGAGTAAAATATATCCAAATAGACAATTACTCTAGTAAAATATCTTGACTAAAATTATTTCAACTAATTTGTTTAATTCTTTCATATATAAATCAAAAAGAGTCCCGTCATCCTTCTCCTCAACAGCCTCAGGAGGAGGAAGATCATCATCCTTCCGTCACGTCTCATCCACACCTCTCCACTAAAATAGGAAAGTCAAGGAGGCTCCTCTTAAAGCCACTCCTCCATTGGTTGTGAGCAAACACCAACCACCAGAATGGCATTAGTAGTGGCAAGTGACACACACAACCTACAACTTCAAGTCAAATGGAAGAAAGTAACACTCTTGGAAGTAGGTTGAATGAGTACGACACAAAACAACAGTCCTGTAGTCTTGTTATATTTACAATGTTACTCAACCCTGTACTTACTGTATCTCTTCTATCTCCAGGTAACTGTTGATGGACATTATGAATAAAATAGCAGGAGGGTCCATTGGAAATACTTTTAAAGACTTAGCACCTACTTCAAACACCTGATTCAACTAAAATGTTAAAATAGTATGACAACCCCTAATAGGGCAAAAGTTGTAATGCTTGGTTTGCATTTCAGACCTCAACATTTTCCTCCACCAGGGACAGAATGTTAAGCAAACCATGTGGTGTGTGTTCGAGAAGGTCTTCAGATCGGACTTGGCAACCTAACTGAACTGGTGCGGGAGGGGGCAGAAGAGTGTCATCCAGTCAATGCAACTGAAGGATGCTGTTATGTGTAAGTTCAACTCGTTCTTATTTTTATAGAAGCAATAAATTGGTGGTGTTTTGTGATCTGCGTTTCTCAAATCGCTCAGCGCAACATACTATAAAAACGATTTTCTACACTGACAAATTGTATATGTTGTCTAACAAAATATAACTTTGATTATTTTTCTCTACGTGGTGCTATCACGTTAAATAGAAAGCTACATAATCACTGTTAAACTTTTTGCAATCGCTTCATATTATGTATTTCAGGTATTATGTTCTTAAAAACCCACATTTGCCAGAAATTACTGAGACCGTGGTTGAAAGGGTGAGTACGGCTGGAGGGAGAGACTTGCAGAAGAAGGCGATTAATTTGTAGCCTATATAATGTGCAATTGTTGGGTGTTTTTGTTCAGGTTTTTTTTCTTCTATGTTTGTTAAATTGTACATTCTGTAAATAAAGTTCATACCTTTGTCTTCATCTTGGTGCCCTATTGTTAAACGTCAGACTTAGCGTAACATCGAATGTCAGGTCAATATAAAATCCCCAGAACCCTGGAGTCCTATTGTTTAACATCAAAGCCACCATAAACTACATACCACTCACACCCCCTTGCCATATTCCATCCCTGGACATGCATACGTCATACAGGAAGTTACAACTCCTCACATATGTCACACAGGAAGTACCACCCCAAACCCAAGTCATGCCTGAAGTAACACCCCTGGAACATGCGTCACACAGGTTTTTCAGCTTCGGGTAGAGTGGCAGGGGCGGCACCTGGGTTGGAGATAGAGATGGTCCCAGGACCGGTGCTGGAGTACAGTAAGGAGGTGGAATGTCACTTTTCGTCACTTTCTCATCACCCTCAGTCACTCTTTCCTTCACCATTATTTTCTTACTCCCACTCTGTCTTTCTCTTGGCCTGTCTCTCCTATTTACCGTAGTAATCCCTTTTCAAACTTTCTTTCCTTTCTTATTCTTTTCAAACTTGTCAAACTTCCTTCTACATTCTTTGAATTTAGCCTCGCTTAAGTTTCAGGCTGTGTAACGTATTGATGCAGAACAATGCAACTCCACTTGTAGTGAAGGTTTCAACTAAACTTTTCATTAATGTATACTGTAGCCATTTGGTATTTTTAACAGCCTGGTGGTAACCCATTAAATGTCAGAATGCCACCACACATGCTACATTTTAAACACTAATAATTACACGTGTTCATTAGCTCAGGCAGAGTTAAAACGAATGAGGTGCAAAATTAAAGACCTTTTTCACAAGTACAGTTGAATGTACATTGGAGTCATGTTCTATTCAAAAATATTTTTATGGAGGAATGTTAGAAACAGTTCAGGTACATTTTGACAATCAAAGTCACTAGCTAGCACCCTAGTAAGATTCAGTAACTTGCTTGCGCACTTTTATTAGTAACATTTTGACCGGGTATGTCACGTCCCCGCCTCCGCGAGCGCACAGAGGCCGGTGCTCACACTCATGACATCCCAGCGCACACCTGTCCTCACAACAGTCTTGAATCTCCACTCACACACCGGTTCCCAGTCTCCTCATCACCACGCCCTATTAGTACTATTCCCTGCCAGATCAATGGTTCATGTTTACATGCCACATCTCTCGCTTTCCAGACTCCCGAACTGCCTTCCCGTGTACCAACCAATCGCCCGTTCACCGACTATTCTGCCTGGGCCCTACCTGTCCGTTTGTTCATCGCCGGAATTCTGATCTCTCGCCTGTCCCCGACTAATCTGCCCGATCCCTGACTGTACTTCTGCCGCCCGCTCGGTTCCCAACCTTCTGCCCGTCCCCGACAACTCTTCCTGGCGCTCGTCTGTGCCTTCGCCACTCCACACCAGGCCACGCTTGGATCCTTACCTGTGCCCGTGACAGGGTAAGAATTGGAATGCTCGGTTTAACATAAAATGAACACTGAATGACTGAAGATGAAATAAATGCTATAGATACATTATGGACAGTAGATGTTTAACCCATTAATAATATGTCCTCACCCATGTTTTGTTGTGTTTTAGTAAGAAATCCCAAGGATGTATTACACAGTTACAAGAAACTTCTGAAAGACTTCAAGAATACGAGGAACATAAATGCTGCAGGGGGCACAAGATGGACAAAACTACCATTCAAGCAGAGGTATGTACAGTTAAGTGGGAAACCATGCAAACTGTCTAACTAAATTATGTATTTTCTTTTGTCTCCCCAAGTTTGCAGCTACACTGCTCAAAAATAAGGACATTTGTAATTATCCCAGAATGAACCTATGTCAATTAAACCTCAGGGATATCAATCTGTCCAGTTAAGAAGCATTAGTGATTGTGAAACAATGTCAGCTGTTTTGGGGCAAATAAAAGCGACAACAGGTGCACTGGAGAGGCAACAGCAAGACAACACCAAAAAAAGTTAATGGGTTATACAGGTGGTGGCCACAGACAATAACTGTCTCTGTATCCTTCCTGACAGATTCTTCTCTAGTTTTATGTTTTGCTAGTATTCTTGTCACTAATGGTATTATGAGGCGGTACCTGCAGCCCATTCAGGTTGCAAAGGCAGTCCAGCTCCTCCAGGATGGCACATCCATATGTGCCTTAGCAAGAAGGCTTGCTGTGTCTCCCAGTACAATCTCATGAGCATGGAAGATATACCAGCTTGTTACACGAGGAGAGCCATAGAAGGACAGGGCCATAGAAGGGCAACAATCTAGCATCAGGACCGGCATCTGCTCCTTGGTGTGAGGATGTACAGGAGGAATGCTGCCAGTTTCCAGCAGATTGACCTCCAGCAGGCTGATGGTGTGCATGTTTCTGACCAAACTGTCGGAAACAAACTCCATGAGAGTGGCATGAGGGCCTGACGTCCTCTAGTGGGACCAGCGCTCACAGCCCAGCACCGTGCAGCTCGTTTGCTATTTGTTAGAGAACACCAGAATTGGCAGGTCCGTCATTGGCGCCCTGTTCTCTTCACAGATGAGATCTGGTTCACACTGAGCACATGTGACAGATGTGAAAGAATCTGGGGATGCCATGGTGAATGTTATGCTGCCTGCAACATCATCCAGCATGACTGCTTTGGTGGGTCAGTGATGGTCTGGGGAGGCTTATCCTTGGAGGGTTGTGCAGACCAGACATGCTAGCTAATGGTTCCCTGATTGCTATTTGATGCTGGGATGAAATCCTCAGACCCGTCGTCAAACCTCACGCTGGTACAGTGAGCATAATCCTGGTGCAGGACAGGGCATGGCCTCATGTGGCCAGAGTGTGTAGGCAGTTTCTGGATGAAGAAGGTGCAGGAGTGCATACTGGCACCAGGCGGCCAAACTAACTATTGAGTCATATTATAAGTTGCTGTGAGGAAATTCAAGTAAATTGGAACAGCCTATTATTTCAAATTTCCACCACAAGCTAATGGATGTTATTTGTATCTCCATTTGGAAACAACACAACCTTTAGGAGATTTGCATAGTGCGCCACGCACTTTTGGTTATCCACATTAAGGTATGCCTTCTAATATTAATGTTTAATTGTACTCAACGGTAAAATATGACTGTCTCTTATATGTTAAGCCTATTTGTTTAATTTGTCATCTTCTTGCTCTTAACGAGACAAAATAACAGCCTACATTGGAGCGCTTTCGATCCGGCATATTTTAGGAAAAAAAGAACCGAGAACCGATAGCCCAAAATGGAAGTACATGGTAAGAATGTGTAGTTATGTAGGAAGAATGTATGTGTTATGTGTACTTACGAATGAAGAAAGATACTACTCTAAAACTACTTAGTAGACGGGTGATAAAAATGCTCTTTTAAAAGTATCTAATTGTCATTCTTATTTGTGCTTATGAATTTAACATTTAAATGTGACTAAGTCACATGTAATTATTTTATTGCAAGTTTGCTCCTAGAATTAAAGATTTAGGAGAGAGGAAAGATTATGCGCATTTCTCAGCTTTGCGCAACTGTTGGCGGTGAACAGTTGCGCAAAGCGGAGTAATAACTGCTTATGTACCTGTTTATATAATAATCAGGTGCTCACTCAGTCGGTGTTCAGCGTGTTCTAGCATGAGGGTGCACGTCCCCGGTGTCATTTTTGCTGTCGTCCGTGAATTGCACCGGCTGGTGTGCTTTTCTGTTGGGTATGGTGGTTTTCTTCTTCCTGCAGGAGTTGGGGTTCGTTTTGCAGCATAGTGGTAGCGCTGTCATCGGGATCTTTAACGTAGGGTTCTTCGGTTTCCGACTGGAGGCAACAAGTCGGGTTCGGTGATTCTGCAGAATCTTATAGCAATATTTGATCTGTAAGACCCACATTAGGTTTAAAGGGCAAATGCAGCTACTGTACAAAGTTAGCCAACTTTTCAAGGGATCAACTACAGTATTAAGCTAGCTAGCTGTACCACTCACTTTATCTTTCCATGAAAACGCCTATTTGTTTAACTTCAGACCTTTCTTGGCTGCTGTCATATGGTGCTAGCACTGAGTAAGGCATACCTAGTGTAGACTGTTTGCTAGAAAGCAAAATAATGTTATCTAGCAAGCATCTATCATTCATATATAATGTCAACCTAACTACACATTACTGCATTTTGAAAAACACTCTGATCAGATAATTATCTACCCCATTCATATGTTGTGAGGTAATTTGCTAATGGTAATGTCAACTAGGTTACCAAACTTTCATCAGCCACAGTTGCAAGTTGAAACGGTAGCCTCTACACTACTATGGTAGCCAGAACTATCCAGCAACTACCTCAAAGCAAAGTGCATGTGTTGTCCTAAAACCAATCTGATTTGAATTACACAATTGCTTACAGTCCTGCAACTGCAACATACTAAATAGGTTGAGCTTTTCTTGTAATAAGAGTTGTTGTTCATAAAGAGTGAGGGGTGACAAAATTTCATTTGAAAAAAGTGGGGGGACATTACCCACTCATTTATAATGAAACTTACGCCCCTGGTGGAAATATAGCTACATTTTGGTGAGGGTGGCAGACAGTGATAGGAGACCTCATGTCGTAATCTGACTAGATTGGTTTCTGATGATAGATTCAACACATAGGCAATAGCATCATTCAGGAAGGGAACATTCAATTGATACTGTCACAGGATAAATTTTGGATGTGATGGTTGTGATGGAAATATCATCCATAGACACTCTTAAAGGAGAAAGAACAGAGACAAAATTCTCTTGGCACACGTAGCAGTTTATTTGCAAATAGAGTAAATATAATATTTATAACAGTTAAAGGGGTGTGGTATAACGCTGCACATCTGTGCTAACTCAATGGAATACATTCCCTTTGTTCTATTTCAACCTAGACCTCACACAAAGGGCAGGCTGTCCTTCTCCACATGGGTAATAACCTCTTCAACTCTGTTAGGGCTTTCAGCATCCGGACAGACAATAGATGCCCTAAAGAGTTATACAGATGTGCATATCAATGAGTAACCCTATAAACTGCCGATACCAGTCAATGATGCCCCCAAGGCAAATACCAGATCCCCCTCTCCTACATTTCCTAAGGAACAAAAGACAGATAACCCTATTCAGAATATCTAATGATCCTCTGTATTATATAGACATGTGTGTCACAACCATAGACCAGAATTACATACTAGGTAATAGATAAGCAAGGATGTCTCCAGTGTACATTAGTTAAGAAATTGCCACAACATGGTGTATCCGTCCGTGTTATCACATGAGGCGTTAAGATGTACAATATAGGGATATTATTAGAATGTCAGGTATTGTCGCATTTATTTAGCAGGACTCTAAACTACAATGGTGCATAGTATTCACATTATGTTATTTATGTCTAATGTTTTATTGATGATGTGCCACCTACTGCAGTCAGTGCCTTCAGTTCTGTGAACGGATTCTGGCTGTGGTAGGCTACACCAAGACCGAAGCAGTTTGACATTTTCCAAGCATAATCTGCCTCTTTCACATTTGCTACCTCAGCCCCTAGCGTGCTACCCAATTTCACTTGTTGTGACGGTCGTTCTTGAATGAATGTTGTCCTGTGCCGTGTACCGGAGTCGGAGTGCAGGAGTTAACGTGAACAGAGCATTGCGACTAATGTGCAGGATACAGCTGTATTTGTCATATTTGTGTCATCCCGTGGCTGTTCTGTCTGGGTTCTATGTGTGTATGGTTAACGCATGTATTCTTTATTTATTTATTCTATGTCTCTCCCTACGATGGTGGTGCCTGCTGGTGCCGGCGAGCCCATGAAACGTTACGAAGTTGCGGTGATCTGGAACCAGGTTGGGGACTCGGTCATGTTACTCCAGAAGTGACTTACTGCAAGTGGTTTTCTTGATAACAGGGTGGAGAGGGGTTGCATCATGCTGGCTTGATCGGATTCATCTTCCTATCCAGGTTGGGTTTCGTGTCGACGTTGTCGGCTGCAGTGGCGTTATTGCAATCGTGCTCTATCCTTGCTTTGCAAGTGATTCTCTACTGCATTTCATATTTAGACCTTTCCCTATTACTGAGTGACGCTTTTGTTGTTTTGATTTCATGTCTCTCCCTGTGATGATGACATTGGCTGGTGGCCAGGGTCCGATTGTTACGGGTTGTGTGTTGCTTGTGGTGACAGGTCGTGTATAAGCACTTGGGATTGTTGGGTGTTGGGGGACAGACCCAATCGGGGTCATGAATTAGGGTATTCCACCATGATGGCTGGTGCATCTAGTTCAGGCTCTCACCTGGTGGCATCATGTGGTAGTGTTGTTTCTGAGGGAAATGTGTGGGTGTCGTGCTGACGAGTAGGTTCATTCTCACCTAACAAGACGGCTGGTGCATCTTGCTCCTGCGAGGCGCCCTGCGGTGTGTTATGTGTGAACTCGGTGGAACGCATGTCTGAGTGTCAGGCAGAGCCGGTATCGACAGGGTGTCAGATGGGGCGTCGTTGTATAGTAGCTTAGTATAGTAGCTGTTTTTTGGGGATCGGTACTGCGTAACTGGCTCATTGTCATGGGAATTGCATAAATAATAACAAGATATGTTAGTGTGGTAGTATCGTATACACGATCATGTGATGGCACTGAGTTACCCTAAAGGAGCATAACCTAAAGCCAAGACTTGCATGTACAGGGCTGTGTCAGGAACGGGAGTGGGGACCCAATCGCGGAATGGAAGAGGGAGGGGGGAGAGACTGGTAGGGCGATCAGAGTCAGGCAGGAAACCAAAACCCAGACAGGAGGCGGAGGTACTGACCGGTGGCAGACAGAGTAGTCAGGTACAGGCAGTTGGTCGATACACGGGCAGACTGCAGAGGTACAGACAGGTAACAGGCAGAGTAGTGGGGGACAGGCAACGGTAAATCCAAACAGAGGGAACACTAGAAGGTAGCTGAGAAGCGCATGTGATAATCGACCATGATCCAGTGGGGAAGGGATGACAGGAATCTGTAGATATACTGCAGGTAACGAGGTGAGTGGAAACAGGTGTGGAAGACAAGCAGGTGCGTACACGGCTCAGGGGCGTGACAGGGCTGTACATAAATTCTTTAATAACTGGTTAAACGCATACTTGGTTCTCTGAATTTGTGGTTGTGTTTTGCGCTGTTGGGGAGTAATTTTATTGGGATGTGTAATTTTAATAGTGGTTGTGTTTTGTGCTATATGGGGATTATTTTTATTGGGTTTGTGTAATTATTATAGTGTTTGTGTTTGACACTTCCAGGCCACCGAGGTAAATGATTTGCATATCATTGCATTCATATGAATTTGTATTTTATGCAAAATCCCAACTTTCGGGGATGTACTTAATTTGTTACTTTGTGTTACGTCTGTTTGATAATATAATAATATCAATAAATAATTAATAAAGTTAAATATTGTGTCAGCTTTCCAAATATGGAGAGTCCAGACTGCATCTAAAACGCATGGTGCATGTAAATGCTTGGCGTGATGACAGTTAAGTGTGTTTTTATTATTATTGATGGAGATAATTTAGGGAGCGCTAATGTCAGCTATCGGGAAACATTTACGTGAGTTTAATGTAAATATTTTCTAAATTAGTCTGTCAGCTATTTCCCATTACGCTTCATTTCCAAGTCATGCTGCCAGAACCAGTGCGTTTGTGCTCACAAAATAAGTGCACAATTGAGATATGCCAGCTGTGCTCAATAAATAGCAACCCGATTGAAATATTCTTACAGAATTGCAGGTGGAAAAAGTCATAACTGTGACAGACCTCTCCACTTACCGACAATTACATTCCAGATCTTTAATATATTTTTTAAAGATTTGCATAGAGACCATGTAAACAAAAAATATGTTGAACATGGAAAGTTTTTAACTCCTAAAGTAAAAAATAATGCAGTTTGTTAAAATGAGTTTACAGCTGTATAACTATTAAAATGCTGACATTGGCTTTGTGTTGATACAGTTTTTAATGACTTAGCAAGCCACGAAGTTAAACACATATGTATAGATTTCTTCAACCAATCTGACATTCTACACGATCTAGCATAACCAGATCTAAAACACGTTATTAATTGTGACAAATGAGGGACATTGCAATTCAGTTACACCAAGGTACAACAATAAAAACAGGTAAATTATTACTGAATAGTTTTAATGTTTTAAAAACAAGTGTGGTGATTCATATTATTGATTTATTATTCTAATTATAGGTTACATATTCAGTTTTGTATAAGCAGGAATATTTAAAGTCATATGATATACACTGTTAAAAAAAAAGAAGGGAATGCTTGAATCACACATCAGGTCTTGATGAACAAAATGTATTAAAGATTAAACTCTTGACTGCACATTGTGTAATCAATGGTCAATGGAAACCAAAGTCCCCAACCGATTGAGGGCTAGATTCAAACTAACACCGAAAAAGTATTGAATGTGAATTTCATCATGGCAAGTCAAAGTAGTAGATTCAGTAGTGTGTATGGCACTCATGTGCCTGTATGCAGTTCTGTCAGCGTCTGGGCATTCTCCTGATGAGACTGCAGATGTGTGAACCGTATTTGACATCATGAAAACCCATTCGCCCGCAGCAGCCACTGACAAAAGTACAGAAAAAAGGTACCGTTGGGTACCGGTATCAAATTCTAGGCCTGTAACAAATATTTCATAATAGTCTGTCTGCAATTTTTTGACGCAATCAGGATTCTTAATTGGGTTTTAACATTTTCTTTAATGAGATGGATCAAAGTCTGGTCACACTTCTTATTTGCATCCATCACACACGTTTCCAATGCCCACGTGCGCCCTGTTGCGTGACAAAACCGTAGCTATCCTATGATTCTATGGATTCCTATCAGAGGACCCTCTGCCCGCATTGATTTACAGTTGCGAAGTCTTTCGAATGTTGAAAAGTCCTGTCAAAATGTGGCGAGTCTTCAAGCCCAACTGAGTTCAGCTAAACTACGAATGAACAATGTATGGAGGGATTAGACCAGGGGTGTCAAACCGGTTCCATGGAGGGCCGAGTGTCTGCGGGTTTTCGCTCTCACCTTGTGATTGATTGATTAATTAGGTAACTCATTGGTTAGTTTCTACCCTCACCTGGTTGTTAAGGTGTGAACTGGTAACACATTTAAAGGGAAAACCAAAATCCTGCAGACACTCGGCCCTCCGTGGAACCGGTTTGACACCTGTGGATTAGACTGACACCCTGCTGTTAGCAACGGCTCCAGATCAACACCAGATTGCACAAACCGACAGTAGTCTACATATTTTTAGAGGGGCAGAATAAATGACCTGAGATGGAGCTTGTTTCAAAACATAACACGACGTCAACGAATCTGGGTTTCATTTTTATTCAAGCCAAAACAGAGAGGAGAACCCGCAAACTTAGAAGAGGCAGAGTGCCGGCTGAGAAAGAAAAAAGTTGCTGTCAAAAATGTCAACACAGAAAATCGAAAACAACACCTCCAAAATCACCATCCCACAAAATTTGTAGAATTACAAAATTACAAATCAATCAGTGCCGCTGCTTCGGTGGCTAGTTCCTCCCAGCAATTGGACATTGCCTGGTCGTTCAGCCGACAGACGAAATATAAACGTGAACCTTAGAAATGGCGCAAGATCACAGACATAGTGACACATTACTTCGCAAAAGAGAGCAACCATTCAATACAGTGGAGAAGGCAACATTTAAGGACATGCAGTACACTTTTGATGGCAAATACGAGCTGCGCAACAAAACCTACATCTTCAGAACAGCAATTCCAAATTTCTACCATAGAGTGAAGGGTGACATTCTCAATGATAAAAAAAAATCCTTCTACTCTGCAACAACTGACATGTGGTCAAGCTCAAACATGACTCCTTATATGATTTTGACAATCCACTGCATAGCCACTGATTGGACATTTTAGACTAGTTGCTTAGAGAACAGATATGTGCTTGAGAACCATACTGGTGATATACTTGCAGAGGCCCTTGAGTCTGCTTTGGCATTAGATGAGCACAAACTCTCCTGCATAACTACAGACAATGGTGCTATCACTGTGGCTGGAGTGCCCAAACTTGGATGGCAATGACTCAATTGTTTTGGTCATAACCTCCACCTGGCAGTGACACATGGTTTAGACAGTGACAAGGAACGCATGGCCCATGCCATGGGACTGTGTCGGAATCTTGTAAACCCCTTAAACCTAAGCTGGCTAAAGAGAGACCTGAGGAAGGCACAGACTTAAGCAAATCCCTCCCAACACAGTCTAGTACTGGTGAATGATTGACGAATCTTAGACATTTAACATGAAATAGCCTACTTGATGAAGTCAGTTTAAATTATAGTAAATTTGATTGATTCATTTAAAAATAACTTACATGGGGCGAATAATGTACATTACAATTTTATGTTTTATTATTTAGGGTACATTTAAATGTGCAGTTAATTATCGTGAACACTGAACAATTAAAACAAATGTTTATTTCAGGACTAAGGTAGTGGGAATACACAAACCGAAAAAAAATATTATCTTTCCTACAGGAAGTTGGCACATGATGTCCCCAGAAAGCAGAAAATGATTCTGAGGATACTGAATTGTCCTGCACCAGGAGGAAGCCAGGGCCCTCAACACCCATGCAAGGTCTAACGATGGGTCAGAGGATTACCCAGCAGCAGTCAGGGTCTGTGCGACGCTAGAATAATATGCCTCCCCAGACAATCACTGACCCACCATCAAACTGGTCATGCTAGATGATGTTGCAGGCAGCGTGACTATTTCACATCTGTCACATGTGCTCAAAGTGAACCTGGTCTCATCTGTGAAGAGAACGAGATTGCCAATGGCGGACCTGCCAATTTTGGTGTTCTGACCGTTTGGTCAGAAACATGCACAACATTAGCCCACCATAGGTCATTTTGTAGGGCTCTGGCAGTGCTCCTCCTGTTCCTCATCACGCCAAGGAGCAGATATTGGTCCTGTTGCTGGATTTATGCCCTTCTGTTGCCCTGTCCAGCGCTCCTCGTATAACTGCCCATCTCCTGGTATTCCACCCATGCTCTTGAGACTGTACTGTACTAATGTGCCATCCGGGAGTAGCTGGACTACCTGTGCAACCTGAATGGGCTGCGGGTACTGCCTCATAATACCAGTAGTCACAAGGACACTAGCAAAACACAAAACTAGAGAAGAATCAGTCAGGAAGGATAAGGAGAGAGCAATTGTCTGTGGCCCCAACCTGCATTGTCTGTGGTCACAACATTAATTTGCACCAAACAGGTGACATTGATTCACAATCACTTAATGCTTCCTAACTGGACAGATTGATATCCATGAAGTTTAATTGAGTTGGTGTTATAATGTGATGATAACATGTTCCCATCATTTTTTTGTACAGTGTAATTAGTCTCTATTAGTAAATTCTGACTATGATTAGAGTGAAACATCATCTTCGCCCACCTCACACAAAGATACAGAGGAGTCATAATAAAAAAGCCTAAACCCTGGATAGACGGGCTCAGTGAATGTGGTGTTGAATGTGTACAGATGGGTCAGTGTGTCAGAGGAGACCCTATAGAAAGACAGAGTGCCAGCCGGCCAATCCAGATACACTCCTACTCTGTCGGTGTCTGAGGTTATTACAGGTATGACAGTATTCTTGTCATTGTACCAGGCAGAATAACTCTTTTCATCCCAGACCAGATTCCAGGACTTGTCATTGGATCCAAGCCCAAATTCTTTATATGTCACTCCTATCACAGCCCATCTCCCACTCCGTTCTACCTCCCAGTAACAGCAATCGGACAGGCCCTCTCCACACAACACCTGTGGACAGTCCTCAAATGTTTCTGGAAGATCGGAATACAGCTGCGCCTCTCTCCTACATGTCACCTTTCTGTTAGACAGAGAGAGGAATCGGTCTGCTGTGTTTTGGTCCAGTGTTAGCTCACAGGCATCTGGGGATGAAATCAAGACACACTATTAAACACGCTCATGATTTATTATACACACACAAGTAATTTTTTTCATATACTACTCATATACTAAGACAATCAGTCAGGACACACACAAAAACACATGCATAAAGAAGAATAAAGTTATTAACACGCACTTAGACATAGATGCATAGACACACAAAAATAGATGAGCACACACACACACATGCAGCCAACTATGAGAACGTATAATAAAAACATACATTTCTTCATCCCTGAATTCAACCTGCACACTCCAGCATGCTCCATACTGGGGAAAAAAGCATAGGAGCAGACTGTCATTAGGTGACAAACAATCTCTTATGTAACATACAGTACACGCAAACACACACACACACACACAATCAGACACCACACATACCTGACCATGACCCCAGACATAAACACTTCCCACACACCACCCCAGCATAGTGTGTCAGACTCAGAAAGCAAAATTATTGATTAATGAAACTTACAGGGTAGAGCCTGCTTTATGCATGGTAGCATTTTTGAATTATGCCCTGTACCGCAGAAGTAATATAAATGTTTTTGAATTTATTGTACACAAAACTACCATGTTTTCTTGCTAGTCAATTTGTTCATGCCTAGTACCATTGCACAAATCATATTTCCTGCATGCTAAATTCGCTACACAAATACACCAGTTCAGGACTGGTAAAAAAAAAAAGCAATGGTGTAGTTATGACTAGTGAAAACGGAGACCAGTTGATGCCTACAGATATTAAGTGCAGATGCACATGCCATCAAGGCAGCAGTCATATTTAATAAAGATACTAAATTATAAAAGGTTTTCCCCAAATTCACATATGTCTTGCTTGATGTCATCAGTGTCCTTTAACCTTGAAACCATGCGCATCCTACTCAAAATGTGTATACAGGTAGACCAGTCTTTATTTGGCACATAACAATTCATGCCAAAAAATGTGACAACTTTATACCACACAAACAGATAACTGAGAGGAAATGTCTACAGAACATACTTCAGTTTCTCAAGTCTCCAGTGTGGATCCTCCAGTCCAGCAGATAGCAGTCTTACTCCTAAGTCTCCTGGGTGATTGTAGCTCAGATCAAGCTCTTTCAGATGTGAGGGGTTTGACTTCAGAGCTGAGGCCAAATAATAAGAGCCTTTTTCTGTTACCAGACATCCTGAAAGCCTGCAGAGTTTAGAATGAATTAATCAACTGCTACTGCTCTTTGCAATATGATTGAGAGGGTTTTATGCCTCTGTCATTCCTACCCTAATATTAGTATTTTCCATAGGGATTTGAAGCTACTGTATGATTACCAATTTTTTATAGAACTTAATGCATATATACACCCTTTATTTAAATGTCCTGAAAAAAAATAAGAAACTACTGATGTCGAACAGGTCGGCCAAGGAAAACAATAGAAGTTGATGACAGAAAGTGAGAAAACCCAGAAAACATCAGTAAGTGACATCAACGACCTCCACAGTGCAGGGGTGAAGGTATCACAATCCACCGTTTGAAGAAGACTCAGAGAGTAGAAATATAGAGGCCACACCAAAAAATGCCAACCACTCAACGAAGATGCAAACCACTCATCAGCAGTAAGAATTGGAAAGCCAGATTTGCAAAGAAGTACAGAGATGAGCCCCAAAAGTTCTGAAACACAATCTTCTGGACTGATGAGACCAAGATGAATCTCTACCAAAGTGATGGAAAGGCCAAAGTGTGGAGATAGAAAGAAACTGCTTATGATCCGAAGCATACAAGCTCATCTGTGAAGCATGGTGGAGATAATGTCATGGCTTGGGTGTGCATAGCTGCTTCTGGAACAGGCTCATTCATATTTATTGATGATGTAACTGATGATGGTAGCAGCAGAATGAATTCCGAAGTATACAGAAAAATTTTGTCTGCCAATATACGCAGAAATGCATTGAAACTTATCGGGAGGAAGTTAATCATGCAGCAGGACAATGAACCAAAGCACACTGCCAACAAAACAAAGGACTTCATCAGGGGGAAAAAGTGGAAGGTTTTAGACTGGCCAAGTCAATCACCTGACCTTAACCCAATAGAGCATGCCTTTCACCTCGTTAAGAGGAGACTGAAGGGAGAAACACCCTGAAACAAACAAGAACTGAAAGAAGCTGCGGTAAAAGCCTGGTATAGCATCACAAATGAAGAATGCAACAGTTTGATGACATCGATGGGTCGCAGGCTTGAGGAAGTTATTGCGAGCAAGAGTAATACCACCAAATTATGTTATTTACTTTAAGATTATTTGTTACCAAACTTTTGCTCACCTAAAAATGCTGTTTTCAAATATAAACTGCGATGTCCTATGTTGTTTAGGACATTTCCTGAATACCAGGAAATTAAAGCTGAAATTCTGTTCTGTTGTCTCATACTCATCTTTTGATCTTAAACCCAAATGTCTACAGTGACCATCAAAAACAAAGGTATTTGCCTTGCCGTTCCAAAACATTTGGAGGGACCTGTATATAGAAATGTATTTATTCAAATTACTTACAATGCAACTATATGAATGTGAGGACGCTGGATCAGTAACAGCAGCAGAGCCTAGTACAATTGAAGGAAGTTGAGGGAGATAAACGATGTGACGTCAAAGCAAAGATGGGGCAAAATAGTGAGCAAAATAGTTTTAAATGCATTTATTAGAATTTGTCATGAGGCTGTTTCAAGGACAGGAACACAGAGGCAAAAGGGTGACAGTTATACATGTTTTTAATAAAGAAAGATACAAAACAAACATACAGCTCAAATGACCAGGTTATGTAGCATCCAACAGCAAACCAAAATGAACCACACCAGTGTGTTCCAACAGTCAACTTAAATAGGTTCCCCAATTGGAGGCAATAACCAACACCTGCCTCCAATTGGGGAGACCCAAGCACATAGAGGTGCCTAGAGGCATCTCTTCTGGCCACGTCCTGACTATGGCTCCAGCCAGTGCGAAGATGGCTAGGGGCATAGCCAGGATGTGACAGCATTAGCTTATGTTGAAAATTGACAGAAATACATCAGCTGCCATTTTGCTGTCTTTTGAGATATCAACCAACCAACAAATGCACATGGTCTTATATGGGGTTGGTATCTGAATGCACATGGAATAGGAAGTGCATAGGTTATTGTTCCAGTAAATATTTGCACACATGCACATTGTGCATCTATACAGCTCTGGAAATAATTTTCACCACTACAAAATTATCAGTTTCTCTGGCTTTACCATTTATAGGTATATGTTTGAGTAAAATTAACAATTTTGTTTCCTTCTATAAACTACTGACCACATCACTCCCAAATTCCAAATACAAATATTGTCATTTAAAGATGTATTGTTTTCAGACCTCAAATAATGCAAAGAAACAAAGTAGTAATGTTTAAACTTGTTTTATAACAGCTTGCATCATGCATCTTGGCATGCTCTCCGCCAGTCTGTAACATTGCTGTTGGGTGAGTTTATGCTGCACCTGGCAAAGAAATTCATGTAGCTCAGCTTTGTTTGATGGTTTGTGACCATCCATCTTCCTCTTGATCAAAATCCAGAGGTTTTCAATGGGGCCATGGCATTGTCTTGATCTCCTCCATCCATACCTTGATTGACCTGGCTGTGTGGCAAGGAGCATTGTCCTGCTGGAAAAAAAACAATCCTCAGAGTTGGGGAACATTGTCAGAGCAGATGGAAGCAGTTGCTCATCCAGGATAACTCTGCAGTTGCCTTGATTCATGCATACTTCACCAAGACAAATCTGCCTCATTCCAGCCTTGCTGAAGCATCTTCACATCATCAACAATCCTCCACCAAACTGAAATCTTTGAGGGGGAAAAATTTAAAACTCACAATTACCTGGTTGTATATGTGTGCACACCCATGAACTAATACTTTGTTGAAGCACATGATTTTATTACACTCAGTCTTTTTGGGTAGGAGTCTACATGACACATCTTGACGTGGCAATATTTGCCCACTCTTCTTTGCAAAAGCGCTTCAAATCTGTCAGATTGCGGGGACATCTCCTGTGCACAGCCGTAGAATTTGATTCAGGTCTGGGTTCTGGCTGGGCCATTCCAAAAGATTTATCTTCTTCTGGTGAAGCCGTGCTTTTGTGGATTTGTATGTGTTTTGGGTCATTGTCGTGCTGAAAGGTTAACTTCTTTTTCAGCTTTCTAACAGCTTTCTATCCTTATCAGATGCCCAAACCACCTCAACTGGCTCCTTTCAATGCAAAGGAGCAGTGGCTCTACTTTGAGTTCCTCACGGATGACTGAGTTTCTCACCCTATCTCTAAGGGAGACGCCAGCCACCCTTCTGAGAACTAATTTCAGCCACTTGCACCCGCGATCTAGTTATCTCGGTCATGACTCAGCCTTCATGACCATAGGTGAGGGTAAGAAAGATAATTGACCAGTATATCAAGAGCTTTGCCTTCCGGCTCAGCTCTCTTTTCATCACAACGGTGCGGTAAAGCAAATGCAATACCTGTCAGGGACGGGAGTGGGGACCCAGGCGTGGATTGGCAAGGCAGAGGTGGAGAGGAGGGCGGAGGGGTCGGAGTCAAGCAGGGTAGGGTGATTCAGGCAGGCGGCAGAGGCACCGATCGGGGACAGGCAGAGTAGTCGGGAACAGGCGGTAGGTCGGTGCACGGGCGGGCGGCAGAATCACTGGTAGGTAACGGGCAGAGTAGTCAGGGATGGGCGGAAGGTTGAGACACTGGCTGACAGCAGAAGTACAGGCAAGGAGCAGGCAGAGTAGTCGGGGACAGGCAACGAGTCGGTACACGGGGAATTCAAACGAACAGAAGACTTGAGGATTGCTGTGAAGTGCATGTGACTAACGACCATGATCCAGCAGAGAAGGAATGACAGAGGGCTGAGGAAATACTGTTGGTAATGTGGCAATTGGGGACGGGTGCGTAATCGTGGATTGGGAACAGGTGCTTAATTGGAAGCTGACCGGGTGTGACTATACGGGAGATCGCGGAGGCGCGGTCGTGACTATACGGCTCCCGCTACTCTGATTCTCCAGCCAATCTCCGCTCCCTTTTTCCCTCACTCGCGAACAAGACCCTGAGATACTTGAACTCTTTCACTTGGGATAAAGCATATTTCACCAGTAGGAGGCACTGCATCGCTTTTCTGCAAAAAAACATGGCCTCAGATTTAGAGGTGCTAATCCTCATCGCAACCGCTTCGCACTCGGCTGCAAACCGGTCTAGTAAGTGCTGGAGGTCACAGACCGATGATGCCACCGGGACAACATCATATGCAAAAAGCAGCGATGAGATCCCCAGCCCGCCGAACTGTAACCCCTCCCCACCCCGACTATGCCTCGATATCCTGTCCATAAAAATTGCAATCAGGATTGGTGACAAAGTGCAGCCCTGGCGGAGGTCAATCCCCACCTGGAACGAGTCCGACTTACTACCTAGAATCCGAACACAGCTCTCACTTTGGAGGTACAGGGACTGGATAGCCCTTAGAAGGGACCTCCTCCACCCATACTCCCGCAGCAACTCCCACAGTATGTCCGGGGGACCCTGTCATACACCTTCTCCAGGACCACTAAGAAAATGTAGACAGCATGGGCATATTCCCTGGCCCCCTCCAGGATCCTTGCAAGCGTAAAGAGCTGGTCAGTTGTTCCATGACCAGGACGGAATCCACATTGTTACTCTACAATCTGAGGTCTGAGTAGACTTTCCCAAGGAGGCAAAGTAGTATTAAACCCCTATAATTGGCACACACCCTCTGGTCCCCCTTTTTGAACAGGGAAACCTCCACCTTCGGGCCCCCACTCCTTAGGCACTTCCCCCGACTCCCACGCAATGTTGAAGAGGCATGTCCTTCCTCATGATCATTGATGCCCCACGAGGTGAGATCTTGCATGGAGCCCCAGACCGAGGGAGATTGATCGTGATCTTGAACTTCTTTTCTAATAATTGCGCCAGCAGATGTTGCCTTCTCACCAAGCTGCTTGCCTATTGTCCTGTAGCCCATCCCAGACCTGTGCAGGTCTATAACCTTATCCCCAGCTCTCTGGTCTTGGCCATTGTTGTCTGTTTGAGTGTGTGGACAGGTTTCTTTTATACAGGTAATACAGGTAATGAGTGAAGAACAGGAGGGCTTCTTAAAGAAAAACTAACAGGTTTGTGAGATTTGAATTATTTCTGGTTGGTAGGTGATCAAATACTTATGTCATGCAATAAAATGCGAATTAATTATTAAAACATCATACAAAGGTGTTTGTCTGGATTTTTGTTTTCGATTCCGTCTCACAGTTGAAGTGTACGTATGGTAAAATTTAAAGACCTCTACATGCTTTGTAAGTAGGAAAAACTGCAAAATCAGCAGCGTATAAAATACTTGTTCCCCCCAGTGTAAATTTGAATGTACCGAACAGGCTGAGGAAGGTTATTCTGTCAAGGTTAAAGAACCCAATATTTTTTAGGGAACCTATATTTTCGTGGAGGGTTTAATAGAACAAAGCAGGTTTTAGAGGGAGACAAAAAAGTGTTTCATTGGGGTCAGCTAATTTGAAATACAGTGTTATGCTTCCTCTTTCTCGCTAACACAGACAATCCTCGGGTGTACTCCAAAAATTAATGGTTCTATTGATGATGTGCTTTTGGTCAGGTCCAGAGGAGGAAAAGCAGCCAGATCTTGACATTCCCACTATGATTGTCAAAACAGTTATTTTGGTAGGCGTAGGCAGTGTTGGGTGTTCGCTGACAACATTTTTCGCTATTATGATCAAAAAGTTAAATTTTGACTCTCCAGAAACATTCAGGTTTGTCTTGGTGGTCTCTGGCAAAGTTTGGTACCAAATTATTTATCAACCTGATTTTTTATTAGTTTTTCTACTGCATTGATTATTTCCTCTACACCAAAATATATATTTTTTCATTTGAAACTTAAGATATGCCTATGTTGTCTCACAAAAATGGTTCTGATTCAATACATATTTCAAGGTGAACATTAAAAAATATATAATTTCACCAAGTGTTCATATACTTTAAAGCGGCAATCTAGCAAGTGTGACAACTGCGCCCTCTGCTGCCCATCCTCCCCCTGCAGGGGGCCGTTTCCTGCGCACAATGTCACCGGCCTTCTGCCACCACGGGCCATCTCATCACACCTGTTGTCTTGTTTAACGCACCTGATCATCATCCACAGTCTTTTCCCCCAGTATATATGTTCCCTCTGCTCCCCTGGTCTTTGTGTGTTATTGTCTCGCCACAGTTATCATAGGTCAGCTGTTATCTACGAATAAAAATACTTTGACTACGCCTCAGTCCGCTGCTCCCTTTCTTTCACCGAAAACAGCTGACAGCTAGCAAAGCTTGCTAACTGGTTTGAGGTTTTATTATCACTTTACACAATAATATTGCAAATACTCAAATTATACAGTTGATATTAATAGTCTAGTACCTTGTCATTATAGGGGAACAAAGGTAAATGGACAAATTAACATTATTTGATAATGGTTTTCATATTTAATATGTGGCAGAAAATTATATGCATTTTATGACTGTCTTAAATCTAAGACATATTGATATCACCAAAAGGCCTCTTCCCAGGTGGTGTCTGAATACTTTCTACTAACTGTATTTGCGTTGGTGTGCTTCCCTCACCAAAGTTGCAGTATCGCCATATATACAATTTGATCTGATGATATAGATTTTGTGTAGATGTAGTGCATCACAGCCCTTTATCAGTTGCTATTTGCGAGTTTTGTAAATAAACCTATAAATTATTTTCCAATATAATTTAATGAAATAAACCTTTACTTAATTTTGTAATAATCTGCATCAGATTTTTCTGTGTCAAATAACTGACAGAGGCTGACGATCAGACCAGTGTTGTTTCCTATAAATTTCATTTGATTTCTGTTAAATGAGAAATAACTTTAGGTACACTGCAATTGGTTGTAATTGTAAAATCCTTATGATAAAATTGACTGGGATGGAGGGCAGAAAGAGCAATAAATCTCAAACGCAGCAGTTTCTGCACTCTAATCACACATATCTCTAGGAACCAAAGCAACAGTATGAGACATCACCCAAGTGAGCTTAATGGTATAATTTTTGTTCTTGCTCATTGACTACTGTGACAAATAGATACTGTATGATAAGCCTACTCACCGCAAAGTCTCCAGTCTACATAGTGGATCCTTCAACTTAGCCGATAGCTGCTTCACGCCTGAATCCATCAGGTCATTGTTACTTAGATCCAGTTCTTTCAGGTGTGAAGGGTTTGAATTCAGAACTAAGGCCAGAGAAGCACAGCCTTCCTCTGTGACTAGACAGCCTGACAGCCTGCAGATAATGTTGCATGATTTTAAAATTTTACAAACAGAAAACGTTTCTTAGTGAAATAAATATTGACCAATGTCAGTCAATTGGAAATGCCATTGTGCTTTTGCCAAAATTTTGCATAAGACCCAACTGACGTGGCACAAGACCCAATTGAGACAACAGTAAAATAAATAGACAATAGTGAAAAGTGATAATAAACTGGAAAAATAGGCAGATTTGTGTACACTGATTGGAATCAAGATACGTTTGATTTGCAGTCTGGAAAGAAAATAATTATGCAAAACATTTTCTTTTTTCATGGTGGTCCTGGTTCTTGTGGAGTGCTCACTTCCATGCCTGATGGGATGCCTTGTGGGGTTTCTCATTCTTTTCCCTATCATGCCTTTGGAAAAACCCCATTAAGCAAGCAGATGACATCCAGTGAAAAAATTCTGTGTAGCACCTCTGTGGTTTAGTTATTCATGTTAATTGTCACTGTGTTGATAAAAATAATGTAAATAGCTATTACTCACCTCAGCGTCTCAAGTCTACATTCAGGATCAATCAGCATAGCAGAGAGTAGTTTCACACCTGAATCCTTCAGGTCATTGTAACTTAGATCCAGATATTTTAAGTGTGAGGGGTTCAGAGCTGAGGCCAGAGAAGAACAGCCTTCCTCTGTAACTAGACAGCGTGACAGACTGCAGAGAATGTACATAATTTAAACATTTCTTAGTGGACAAAATTGGAACCAATGTCAGTCAAATGGAAATATGTTGCTTTTCAGGAATGTTACATATGGGGACATGGAACAAGACCCAAGTGAGACAACATACAGAAGAATTAAAGGACATATTCAAAAGGGAATTGTGGAATGATAATACAACGTGCAGATCTGTGGACATTGGTTAGAATCAATATTAGTTTGAAATGCCGATAAACCTGAAAAGAAAATAATTATGTAAAACTAAGATGTTTTTTTTCATTTAATTCTTGTGGAGTGCTCACTTCCATGCCTGATGGGACGTCTGGTGGGGCTTCTGATTCCTTTCCCTATCATGCCTTTTGAAACTCCCTTTTGGTGAGGGTATGACTTCCAGTGAAAAAAGTAGTTTGTGTTCCCTTCTTGTTGTGTAGCACCTCTGTTGTATTTTTTATCATGTTAATTGTCACTGTGTTGATAGAAATGTATATATACTGGTATTACTTACGTCAGAGTCTCCAGTCTACATTCTGGATCAGTTAGCTTAGCCGATAGCCGCTTCACGCCTGAATCCTTCAGGTCATTGTCACTTAGATTCAGCTCTTTTAGGTGGGAGGGGTTTGACTTCAGAGCAGAGACCAGAGAAGCACAGCCTTCCTCTGTGACTAGACAGCCTGACAGCCTGCAGAGAATTCAACAAGATTTCCCAAAATGCTACAGATGTGAAAAATGCCTTGGTGAAATAAATACTGACCAATGTCAGTCAATAGGAAATGTCATTGTGCTTTTGCAGAAATGTTGCAATTGGTGACATGGAACAAGACCCAATTGAGACAACACAGTAGAATCTATGGAGATATTCAAAAAGAAACATTGAAAAGTGGTGTTAATAAACTGGGAAAAAAGCTGGTTCTGTGTTCACTGATTGGAATCAAGATAAGTTTGGATTGCTGATAAGCCTGGAAAGAAAATATTGATGCAAAACACTCCTTTCCCTATCATGCTTTGGAAAATCCCATTTAGCAAGCAAATGACTTCCAGTGAAAAAAGCAGCAGTTTGTTTTCCCCTTCTGTTGTGTAGTACCTCTGTGGTGTTGTTATGTTAATAATCAATCTGTTCATAAAATATATAAACTACTATTACTTACCGCAGAGTCTCCAATCTACATAGTGGATCCTTCAACTTAGCAGATAGCAGCTCCACGCCTGAATCCTTCAGGACATTTTTACTTAGATCCAGTTCTTTCAGGAGTGAGGGGTTCAGAGCTGAGGCCAAAGAAGAACAGCCTTCCTCTGTGACTAGACAGCCTGATAGCCTGCAGAGTATTCAACATGATTTCACAAAAGGTTACAGACATTAAATGTTTCTCAGTGAAATAAATACTGACCAATGTCAGTCAATAGAAAATATTGTGTTTTTGCAACAATGTTGCATATAAGGTCCTGGAACAAGACCCGTGTGAGACAGTCTGACAGCCAAGAGAAAGTTAATAATTATTTAGCAAAGTGCTACTGACAACAATATTTTTATGGTTGTTGAGTGGACCTGGCTGCACCACCATGAATACAGCCCCCTCAATAAGTATTAAGAGTAAGGTCAAAATTTGGGAAGAAAATGTAAAGAATTAAGTATATGTTACAAGTGGAATGTATAGATGTGCATTGAAGGCAAATGCGAGAGGGCAGAACATTTGCAAGTATTAAGTATAATGTATGTAAAAAGTGGAACAAATATTTGTGTGGTTACAAATGGCAATTCTGGGTCACAGTTCAGCAGGGTTATAGTAAATGAAAATAAACTGTCACAGAATGAATGAAAAAGGAATGGAGAAGGTTTGAAACGGCTCATGATCAAAAGCATACCACATCATCTCTATAACACGGTGGAGGCAGTGTGATGGCATGGGCATTCATGGATTCCAATGGTACTGGGTAACTAGTATTTATTGATGAAGTAGCAGAAGACAGAAGCAGCCGGATGAATTCTGAAGTGTATAGGGATATATTGTCTGCTCAGAACAGCACAGTTGATTGGATAGCGCTTCACTTTACATATGGACAGTGATCCAAAACATACTGTGAAAGCAATCCAGTATTTTTTTAAGACAAAGAAGTGGAAAAATTTGCAATGGCCGAGTCAATCACCTGAGCTCAACCCAATCAAGGTAGAAAGAACCACAAACAAACAACTAACGCAGATAGCTGCAATAAAAGCCTGGCAAAGCATCTCAAAGGAGGAAACCCCGCGTTTGGTGATCTCAATGCATTCCAGACTTCAAGCAGTCATTGCCTGCAAAGTATTCAAAATGAAAATGAAACAATATTTTGGTTCAAATCATTGAATTAAAGCTGAAACCCTGCACTTCAATTAGATCCCAGTTTTCTTTCATTTCCAATCCTTTGTGGCGACATACAGAGCCAAAATTATGAAAATGTTGTCTGTGTCCAAATATTTCCGGACCTAACTGTATAATATACAAATGTGCCAAAACATGACCACCTGCCTAATATGCTGTTTGTCCTCTGTATTCTGCCCAAACAGTGCCGACCCTGCGAGGCAGGGTGTCTACAAGACCCATGGAGGTTTCCTGTGATATTTGGCACCAAGACATTAGTAGCAGATCCTTTATCAAACTATGATTCACCTCAGAATCTCCAGTTTACATTGTGGTTCCTTCAGCAAATCAGTCAGCAACTTAACTCCTTTCTCTGTAATTCCACAGCCCGACAGTCTGAAGATAGATAAAAAAACAATAATTAAACATTGATTGATTTGCCATTTCAAAACCTATTATAGTTAACACTACAAAAACACACATCGCACTTTTATGACATGGCATTCGTCTTTTGTCATTTCCTTTATAAAACATTTTAGATGTATTGATTTCATAAGAGAACTGAATCTTAGAATTAAATTGTATTATTATTGGGTGGAATATAGAACACAACCTCTAATTAGTATTTAATATATGACCGTACTTACATAACAACTTTGCAGGTTTTCACCACTGGCATCATCCTCAAAAGACACTCCTCTGATCTGGAGTATTTACTCAGGTCAAACACATCCTGATGCTCTTCTGATGTAAGCAAGACAAAGACCAGAGCTGACCAGTGTGTAGGTGACAGTGCTTCTATGGGGAGACTTCCTGAACTCAGGTATCTTTGGATCTCCTCCACTAGAGAATGGTCATTCAGTTCATTCAGACAGTGGAACAGATTGATGATCCTATCCGCAGATGGATGCTCCCTGATTTTCTTCTTGATGTACTTGATTGTTTCACCATAGCTGTTTGAGTTTCCTCGTGGGGCTTTGGTGCTTGTCAGTAGACTTTCTAACTTATCATGATTGGACTTTAATGAGAGGCCCAGAAGGAAGCGAAGGAAAAGGTCAAGGTGTCCATTCGGACTCTGTAAGGTCTTATCCACAGCACTCTTGTAGAAGGTGATGGCAGGTTTATACCCACTAACTATCTGAAGGTGTCTTCTGGGGGATTGTTTTTTAGCCATTCGATTCTTCTTCTTCTGGTTGAATGAGCAGAACACATACACAGCAGCCAGAAACTCTTGAATGCTCAGATGGACAAAGCAGTGTACCTTATTCCATGAGATCCCACTCTCCTCTTTGAAGATCTCGGTGAAAATTCCTGAGTACATTAAAGCATTTTTGGAATCTATTCCGCTGTCTTTTAGGTCTTCTTCATGGAAAATCAAGTTGCCCTTTTCCAGCTGTTGATAAGCCAGTTTTCCCAGTGACATCAACATGTCTTCAATGTTAATTTGTCTTTTATATTTCTTATCTGCCTGTTCAACCTGATACTTCATGAGGGTACAGTACATCTCGGTTAGGGTCTTGGGCATCATGCATATTCCTTCTGAAGAAATATTTTCCAAAACTGTGGCAGCAATCCAACAGAATACCGGTATATGGCACATGATGTAGATGCTCCTGGATATTTTAATGTGTGAGATGATTGTGTCGGCCAGTGGGCTATCATGATCAAATCTCTTCCTGAAGTATTCCTCTTTCTGTGTTTCATTAAACCCTCTCACTTCTGTCACCTTGTCAACACACTTTGAAGGGATCTGATTGGCTGCTGCAGGTCTGGTAGTAATCCAGATGAGAGCTGAGGGAAGCAGATTTCCCTTGATGAGGTTTTCCACCAGGCTGCACACTGAGGTGGTATGCGTGACGTCATGTACAGACTTCCCCAAGTCTAGCGGCAATTTGCACTCATCCAGACCATCAAATATAAACAGAACTTTGTACTGTTCATAATTACACATTGCTGAGGTTTCAAAGTACACAGTTAGAAGTTTCATCAAATTGTATTTTTCCTTCCAGACCTCATGCAGATTCCGGAATGGAAGTGGAAATATGAACTGGATATCCTGATTAGCTTTTCCTTCAGCCCAGTCCAGAATGAACTTTTGCACAGAGACTGTTTTTCCAATTCCAGCAACTCCCTTTGTCAGCACAGTTTTGATTGGTAGGTCTTTTCCAGGTATGGGTTTGAAGATGTCATTACATTTGATTGCCATCTCTGGTCTTGCTTGTTTCCTTGTTATTTTCTCAATCTGCCTCACCTCATGTTCGGTATTAATCTCTCCATTTCCACCCTCTGTGATGTATAGATCTGTGTAAATCTTGTTTAGACTTTGTGTCATTCCTTGCTTAGCTATCCCCTCATATATCTTTTCATACTTAGTCTTTAGAATGGATTTGAGCTTTCCTGTTAATTCAGTACAGTCCACCTCAGCATCTAAGTGGTCAAAACAGGATATTAGTGTTATCCAACCTAAGGGTATACCATTTAATATGACATGAAATAGTACATACAATAATTCTAGTCTGACCACTGCCAATGTGTTTGGTAAACTAAGAAATGTGTAGTACAGTATGACAATAAGTATTACTCCAATTTAATAGAAATATTACTTGGACTGATGTGCTTCGATAATTTCTCTGCCAGATTGTTCTGCTGCATCTTTTTCAAGATGACAATTGACTTCTTTTGAGCATCTTCATCGCCATAGGCCTGCAGCATCATATCCACTGTGTCAAGTCTATCAGCTTTCTCAAACTTGCTCTTTGTGATGTGTGGAATCCCTTTAGAGTTCCGAAATAAATATTTAAATTTTTTAAAATCATCTTCGACCAGCTCCTCCAGAATGGCCAGCAGCAGCTCTGCAACATTAGCGGCCATAGTAGATTAACACACCCTAAGAAACAAGAAGACCTTGTAAAAAAAAAAAAAGTCATGATATCCAATTTGTCACTTCAGTCTAATCGATGCTGCTCAAAGTAAGCTTTTATGAGACATGCCTGCTTGTTGTCACTGCACACAGTACAGTACAGTACAGTACAGTGGGACAAATCTTCTTATTCAACAGTACTTCTTAATTTTTACAACTGTCCACAATGTAGAATAATAGTAAAGACACAAAATTCTGAAGTATCCCACATGGAATCATGTAGAAAGAGAAATTGTTTTACATATTCTTGAAATTAGCCACCCATTGCCCTGATAAGAGTTTTGCACACTTGTTATTCTCCCAAACAGCTTCCTTAGGTATTGAGCTGAAACGCATTTCACATGACAGACAAGCATTAGGATGCAGTGAATTTGACCTAATCTCATAGATAAGGTTGTTTTTGACTTGAAAATTCGATAGCTGCCACATAATTAATCATTCGATTGATTAAATGCCACAGATGATATACACTTCAAAAGTTTTGGGTTACTAAATGTCCATATTTTGTCCACAAATTTATCAGAAATACAGTGTAGATATTGTTAATGTTGTAACTGACTATTGTAGCTCGAAATGGCTCAATGGAATATCTACGTAGCTGTACAGAGGCTCAGTATCAGCAACCATCAGTCCTGTATTCCAACAGCATGTTGTGTTAACTAATATAAAGTTGATCATTTTAAAAGCCAAATTTATCGTTAGAAAACCCTTTTGCAAAAATGTTTGCACAGCTGAAAACTGTTGTGCTGATTAAAGAACCAATAAAACTGTCCTTATTTAGACAGTTGAGTATATGAAGCATCAGCTATTGTGGGTTCAATTACAGGCTCAAAATGGCCAGAAACAAATAACTTTCTTCTAAAACTCGCCAGTCTATTCTTGTTCTGAGAAATGAAGGCTATTCCATGCGAGAATGCACTACTCTCTGGACAGAAAAGCACAAACTGACCAGAACAGAAAGAGGTGTGGGAGGCCCCGGAGCACAAGTGAGCAAGAGGTCAAATACATTCGTTTCTAGTTTTAGAAACAGATGCCTCACATGTCCTCAATCAGCAGCTTCATTAAATAGTACCCACAAAACACCAGTCTCAACGTCAACAGTAATGCTGGCCTTCTAGGCAGAGTTGCAAAAAAAAATCCTATCTCAGACTGGCCAATAACAAGAAAATAATAAGATGGGCAAAAGAACACCGATACTGGACAGAGGAAGATTGTGTTAAAAAGCCACCGTCCTGGAGTCGCCTCTTCACTGTTGACAGGTTTTGACACTTTTCCTGAAGCACAATCTGTGAATGCCATTCTCTTTTCTTACTTTATTACTACATCACGTCAGTAACAGATATAAAACAAAAGGCTTGTGGTGAATAAAAATACATTAATTCTTATGTTGTCAAAATATGTAGCCACCATTAGACATCAAATAGAATCTCTGGCTGTGAACATCACAGGAAAGAAAACGAGTATTGCTTATGAGCAGTTTATAATAAACGACTCATTGTACTGTAGCTCAAATGTTTGGATCACTACAGATGTTTTTGTGACTTACATATCTTCTGGGACTTGCCCCTTGGACAAAACAAATCAGCATGGGACATTCTTGCAATTAAATACGTAAATGGCTTATAAATGGATTCATAATTCAGACAGATACTGGTGTTGCTAGCACTGGTGTTATTTTTAAAATATCTTACTCATTCTATGCGATGCTTTGTCCTGAATTTGTAGGCACTAACACCATTCAACAAAAAATAAATGTATTGGAAAGTTGAAAGATTCACTGGTATCATACTAAAATAGTCAGAATGCACAAGGTTGTTGTTATTATTAAGAAAACATTTCCCAAAAACTGGATGATGAAAAGTATGCACTTAAATACACTTTAAAAAATATTTTTAGGAATTTGACCGGACCTGGTCCAGTTAGCACCACTTTGTATGACTGAACTGATATACTGGTCCCAGGGTGTTATGCTGACTGTCATTCACAACACTGAAATAAATGCATATTCATTTTGTTACACATTCCTAGTAAAGGTCTTACCTTATAGCCTGATTTCACATCCAGAACGTGTGTAAGCAATTGAGATTTCTCCTTTCTGCTGAGAGGGTAATCTGATGAGTTCTTTATATCATTCAAGAAAAAGTTTATTCTAGATGTTTGAATGCAATAACATCTGGACAAAGTTTAGTGCCACAAAACCATAGTAGACCATAAAGATAACGGCAGTTTGCCTGTTGACAGAACAATTGATACTGTGGTTTATTGTTATGTAGGCAATCATTAATGATAGATACAGTATATTTAACTGTTAAGTACATTGTAAAATGAGCAGTTGATCAGATGTAACCATGCAATGCTATAATAACACATTTTCCTATCTGTCAAATTACCAGTGATTATTTCAACTATTGGAAACAATGTAAAGCAATACGAAAAACAGAAATGCTTAGATGATTCTTTATGTTGGGACTAAAGGGTGTGACATTTATTTTACTGGGTTAATTTTTGGACATTGTAGTGTTCCACTTATGTAAATGTAATCCAAGTCAGCTGCTTGACCAGGCAGAAAAGCACAAAGACGATCAGGTGCGTTTAGAGCAGTGGCAGCAGGAATTGTGCGGTGGAAACATAATGTGCAATACAACCAGGATGAATTTGGACAGGGACAGCCTGGTAGTCCTCGTGCGTTTGAACAGAACAGGACACAAGGAAAGTTAGAGAGAACATTTCTTGGATTCCCATTATAGTAATGTAAAACCTTGGGGCTGAGTACAAAACACTCGCAACAAACCCATACTAACAACATGTTTCTTTCTTTGAAGTAATCACTGATCTGACATGAATGGACATGTCACAAGCTAATCAAGTCCTGTTATGCATCTACCTAAATCCGCCAAATTTGTGATGACTTGTTGATAACAGGTGTTGCCGGATGAATGTAAGCCTTTTGATTGATTGGTTCTACTTATTACTTTACTATCAAAAACACTTTAACCTCAAGACTCTGTGAGGACTGTGAATATACTGTATACTTTTATTTCTTTTTAACTACATAAAAATGAGGATGAAAATCACAATAATTATAGGCTAGTGTCACTCCTTTTAGGGTAGTTGTCCTATTGATGACAGGTCCTGGTAACCCTCTATACCTGGGAATCCTGCACATCTGGCTTCCATCATTTTGCACAATGGGACCTGCTCACTCCCTAATCACTGTCCTTTCGTACGTCTCTTAGCTTGCGTGTTCGGCAGACAGTATTATATGCTTGCTCTACATCAGGGCTGTCCAGCCCTGTTCTTAGATTTCTACTGTCCTTTAGGTTTTCTCTCCAACCCCATTTGCCAGTAACCTGATTTAGCTTGATCTACAGTTTATTTATTACAATTATTACTAATTTAATGTGTTAAATTAGGCTAGGAAAAAAAGTCTACAGGTAGCCCTGTTCTAGATCATCTCTGTGTAATCCTGTGATTTCTCTGACCCTTATTCTAATATTTTAGTTTGCTGTTACATGGATGTAAATAGTTTTTAAATGTTGTTTTGAAGAGCTTAATTGTGGGGCTAAGCTAAACACTGTCTAATTATGTAAACGTCGGAGCTTGTTGTTAACAGATAAATCCATGAGGTGCATGAGAGTTTGCGCCAGGAGAGTCAAGTGACGCAACGCTGGTGGGACAGTGTCACCTTCGGCTGTCGTTATCCTCCATTTGGGAACCTGATAAAGCCTGTCCTTAACGCTCCAATTTTGGAGGCTTGGCTTCTTGGTTACGCCGTGGAATCATTCAGGAAACTGGCAGAAGACAAACTCCAGCTGTCCAGACATCTGTCATTGGTCAAACAGTAGAAACCTCGGGCACCTCCTCCGAAGACGGCTGCCCGACCAGGGTCCTCAGCCAGACGCAGGGATAGACGCCAGGGGGTGTCCGCGGCTGCCAGTGCCCCTGCCCCTCCTATGGTGTCGGCCCATCCTTCTGCCCCTCTCAGAGGTTTAGCGGCCCAGACCAGTGGCAGCTCCTAAGCTCAGAGTGCTAGACAGTGCAGACAACAGCGTTCCCTACTAGTCTTCTCCCAGCCATGTGTGTTCTCAATCTGATATTCTTAATAAAGCTATGCCAATTAATATCAACATCACAAGAGAGCCCTTTTCCTACTCTTCACAGCCCCATGGGGATACGTTGTACAATGTCTCTGTTCCTCAGCCCCATCCTATGGCAGAGGAACACAGTGCTCGGCTGGTTGCATTAACTTAGTTGATTATGGCTGTTCCTGCCACGTGGCCCTCTAAACTGCAAAAATGCACCTTCAAAAACAAGACAACATGAATGTAAATTAAAGTGAAACATGCTTAAAGAAAGAAAAAATAGTGAGATAATTGGACATAATCAGATTTCTTAAAAAAACGACAAAATATCTAGCTGACTGGAAACACAATTAATCTAAAAATAAGTGAAAAATATGGACTTTAAGTTATTCTGTCTGGTTTTAAACATGCTAGTGTAGGAAAATATTTGCAAGAGTCTGGGGAGGCGCTGTTTTTTTAAACACAGAGTGCCTACCTAATCGTAACATTCATTCTTATACTTAATTAACGTGGAACATTACAGATATATTCAAGTGCTTGAAGCTCTCAGCAGTTTAGGATCGATCAGGGTGGAGGAGAGGATGGGGACAGGCTGTGTGATGGTTCAGTGTGGTGGAGAGGATGGGGACTGGCTGTGTAATGGGTGGAGGAGAGGATGGGGACTGGCTGTGTGATGGTTCAGTGTGATGGAGAGGATGGGGACTGGCTGTGTAATGGGTGGAGGAGAGGATGGGGACAGGCTGTGT
>JACXGJ010004962.1:0-42013 GCA_016801105.1 Esox niger
GAGGTCTGACCTAAGTAGGCCACTAGTCAATTTCACCACAAAGAGGAGAAAACAGTTTTTTCCGGATATACTGAATATATAGACATACACACACATACATACACACACATACATACACACACATTCCTGAGCTATTGTATACGTAAACACACAGGTGACGTACATATACCATACACACCCATATCCACAATTGCAAGTCAACATCACGCACACACACACACACACACACACACACACACACACACACACACACACACACACACACACACACACACACACACACACACAGATACACACACAGAACACCTCGCCTATAACTGATCAGCCTCTTCCCCGACCCAACCCCTCCCCATACGATACTAATTAGATATCTGCAGACAGTTTTAAAACAGAAGACCTGGAGGAGAACAAAGAACGATCTTCTTAGAGTCTGGTAAGTTCAACTGTACAACCATCATTGTCTGATAATAACTAATCAATTGTGGTAGGATATGTAGTATTGTTGGAGATCATTGAACAAACCATATATCATATTTTAATATGGATTTTTTTACCAAGTTAGTACAAATTCTGTAGTTAATTTGAAAAGGGAACCAAACAAATTACTTATTAAGATATAATTGGCGATATTTACAGTTCACAATAAAGGCCTTGTTGAATGATGAAGGTTTCCCAAAAATAGAAAATGACTTTAAAAATATTTGGACCAGAAATCCCCAACCAAGGTGACAATTGCCAGCAGAGGTGTGAAGTATGACAATAATGAGCATATAATCAAATAAAGGTTGTATACTGGTTTAAACTGGCAGGTTTTAACTTCCTCTGTTTTACATAAAAATGTCAAAGTATTCCAATATTTCTCATTGTACTCCACAGTTTATGGATTAAACTTTACAGTGACAGTGACAATGTGTTGATACAGGAATATATGTGTGTGCATTCTCCTGGTTTTAGTTATCATTGTTTGGTTGAGTGATGTAGATTTTTCATAGTGATCACACTCGGATGTGGTTTGGGGAGGAATAATATATATCCATGGATAATTATTTAGTGTGTCTATAATCTATGAACTAGCACACATCAATGTAAATTTAACCAGACTGGACATAACAGAACTGATTTGGATCAAGATATTGAGATCTATGATTAACGGAGTCTGTATTTCACAACTGCATAACAGACACTTAAGCTGATGCCTGGTTAAAAGTATAGGTACTATTAAAAAGTAAAAGTACTAAATAAAAAGTATTTAAAAGTATTTAAAAGACTGGAATGGCAGTGTGAGTCAATGACTCATTTTAACACATCAAACCAATAAATTGCCTGCTTGGGCGGTGATCCAGATGGTGTTAATCAGATTATTGTTTTACAGGTTTTTTATCGCTCGGCAATATTTTCTCAAGTATGATGGAATGTTTCACAACCTCAAACACAAAAACACATCAGTGTTGTATTTCAATTTGAACTTCAAGCCCACATTCCTCTTTTATCATACCAATGTAACCTGGAATGCCCTGAAAATGGTTATGTAAAATGATCGCGTTATACTCTCTGTCTCATGGTGTTAAAGGGCCCTTGTTCCTTGGGAAGAGTGAGATCCCCTCCATAAACATTGACAGGGCTTCCAGTTCATTGGTGTCCAAAGGGCCACAAAATAATAGAATACAGATATTGATTATTAAATACACTCTATTCGTCCAGTATTAAATGTACACACACCAACTTGACTTTGACCACAACCACACATACTCTCTCTACACACAGACACTGTCTAGACACACACATTTGCTCAATGTGCAAATTGCAGGGAAAAGCCCGTTCATGACAGGAAGTCTGTCAGGGACCGTACAAGGATGTGGGAGTTCACAGTCTGCTACAAGATGCTGTATTCCCTTTTGCCTCTACTTAGTGTGTGTTGACCTCTGGAGTCCCCCTGTTAGTCTAATTATCTGCCCTGGGTTCAACACTAAGGGATGGGGGTGTGGGGGTGTGAGGACACCATGTGTACTTTCACTGCTGTAAATGACATTGGATACAAGATGGACTCAGGCATCTAACAGTTTCCTAACTACTGATACATCTTCTCTTCACAGGGATTACAGGTCACATACACCAAAACACAATGAAGGATTATGTGAAAAACACATACGACAGTGTCAACACTACTGAAGTGGATGCAGCTTCCATAACCCACAATACAAGCTTCAACTATGGTTTCTGTATCTTCTTGGTGGTCAACATCGTCATCTTCCTGGTTGGGGTCCTTGGGAACGGCCTGGTCATCTGGATCACCGGTATCAAGATGAAGAAGACGGTCAAAACCACCTGGTACCTCAGCCTGGCCGTGTCTGACTTCATTATCTGTGCTACCCTTCCACCCTCTGACATTGTCCTCCGTGTTTCTATCCAGAACATCTTTGGGCCTCTCATTGGTCACTTCACCACTGCTCTGATATACAGCACCTTTTTCAGCAGCGTCTTCCTTCTGGTCATCATCAGTGTTGATTGCTGTGTGTCGGTGGTGTTTCCAGTCTGGTCTCAGACCAAGCATACCGTCAACAAGGCCTCTGTTGTGGTGGTCCTGACCTGGGTTTTGTCTATTGTTGTCAGCACTCTCTTTTTGTTCACAGGTGAAACTCACCTCTCCAAGATGAAAGTGGTGAGTCTGTTTATTGTTGGCTTTGCAGTGCCCTTCCTCATCATCTTCCTCTGTTACTCTGTCATCATCCTGCGACTGAGAACCAATCGAATGATGAGTTTGTCCTCCAAGTCCCTCAGAGTAATGACTGCCCTGATCACCCTGTACTTCATCTGCATGCTGCCCATTCATGTCTTCATGTTCTTAGATGACCTAGAGGTAATAATAACTGGAATTAGGGTGGGAAGAACATTGGCCACAGTCCATACTTTCCTCAGACCAATGTTGTATGTTTGCATGGGGAATAACGTCCCACCAACGCTCCATAGTTGGTCCATAGTTGGTAGGATTATGAATGTCCTTGGAGAGGAAGACCCCCCCACCACCACCAGCCATGAAACATCAACAGATCTCTAAAACTCTCTGAGGATAACAAGGCCTCGGGGCTGTGGAACACAATGTTGTTGAGCAATGCTTTACTTAAGTCACGTTTCCATAAATAATTTATATTATTTTAATGGCCTCATGTAAATTTGCCCTTGACTGCATTAAAACAAGCATCCTATTTTTCTGGCAGACTGTTGACAAGAGATTGATGGCCTCCTTCTAGGTTTTATGATAAATATTACTGGTATGAAGAATGCAAATTGTCTACAGATTAAAACAATACTGTTCACATATCCATGCTTACCCTACAAGTTGTCTCTTCTTGGTCTCCAAGTGTAAAATAGTCACAGTAAAACAGTACATAACAGAGACATGATCACAGAAACTCCCATTCCACCTTGGATTTCTCAAACAAACAGTCAAATGACCATTAACAGAAATGTTTACAGTATCATGTTCTTGCAGTCTAGTCTACCGCCATGTATTGTGACAGTATATTTAACCTGTCAAATTTTCTGCTTTCTTGGGAAGTTTTTCCTAGCCACTGAAGTTCATCACTACTGTTGTTTGCTCCCTGGGGTTTAAGGCTGGGTGTTTTGTGAAAGCACTTTGGAACACCTGCTGATGTAAAAAGGTCTTTAAAAAATACATTTGATTGATTGATTGATTGCTCATCCTATTTTGATGCTTACTCAACCAGGAAGTTGGCCAGAACCAATGATCTCAGATCATTAATAATCACCGTCAGATAAATGTCCAGGTGAAGTCTTTCTAACACACAGGAAGACCAGCGATGGTAGTGACCTTTGGTTTCCTGTATGTTTAAAACAACATGCAATCACGAGCAACAATTTAATATCAATTTCAGATAGAGATAGCAGTATTATAGAAATGTTTGCTAATATTGGCGGGATGTTCTAATACAGACGTTACAGTAGACAGGAACATTTTAGATTATGACCAAGAACTTGAAGTGGTTTCAAACAAGAGTGTGGGTTCAGAGTGTTAAATATCAGTGAAAGTCAATGTTACTGGGAAACAAATAGCCTAAGTTCCAGATACAATAAATTCTGGACAACTCTCATTTAATTGTTTTGGGTTACAAAAAGATTGGTGCCGGGGGCAGAGAAATTAACAAGACACCACAAACAGATTTGGCACTCGGGCTAGGAAGTAGCTTAACAGCAGCTAGAGTTCACCAGTAAAGTGACCCAGACGTCTAAGGCCATCCACATTCACCAAATATGGTTATTCTTTAATGAAATATTTACATGGATGATAACAATGTTCTGTTTCTGTATGGTTCCATTACAATCAATATATAAATGAAATGTGTTCTAGAGAAAACAGCTGTCGCTCAACCTGACAAACTGTGACCATGACAACATTCTTTGCATTACAGTGAAATTGTGGACTGCTATTTCTGTATGAGAACTAGCTTTGTGGTCTTCCTAATGAGGAACATTTCACACCTTCGAGGGGGTTTAACACTGGTTAGCAGGATGTCATTCATTTGGGTGCAAACAGAGTCAGTGGTTGTCTACTTGTAAAGTCTAATCTCTGTCATTACTGTTACTGTGAATTCCATTATAAAATTATTATAATCTCATTAAGATTTACGAACACCACTTGTAATTAGTCAGAAAACCTGACTGTTGCTTTAACACAAACATGAAATGGAATATCAGTATCTAAAAGATTAAACAGACAATTAATTTTATAGATGTATGACACATCCGTCGGGTCCTCTATGTGCTGCAGTTTGCAACAGAATCACAGTAATGATTGTCTTTAACTTTAAAACTCCTTCTATCTTAAGAGTGGTTTCAGAGAAGAAAGGATCTGTTTGTAGGACAAAGCAAGTGTTACTTGTCATCGATATGTTTCCACATTTACCAAATGAGTATAAATATTATAATAGATATTCTCTTGTATTCTAACTAAGAATATATATTTTACTCTACTAAGGATTCTTGACCCTGCCACAAAATATAACTAGATTTTTGAGAAACTGTGACACAGACAACAGACTGACCACAGGATGCAGTGAGGTTGAGGTATGTGTGAGAACGAAAGAAAAAAGAAAGGCGTTAAAACAACACAACAACAGTGCACCAAAATAAATTCAATGAATGCAATTCCATTATATTCTCTTCATATTTTCTGTCCTTCGAATTAAAACCTTAATAATCAAAACCTTTTACATACTTAAAATCAAGGTTGTAATTATTATGCTGATTAGAGATTAATTTCTAAACTATTACCTGAGGTGTGTCTGGTGGGGTTGTCATGAAGAGAAACAACAACCTAGAAACTTTATACTTTATTCCAGCTTATTTTTACATCCATCAGCTGATCAGGGCTGTTTGCAAACATTGTATATTTTTCAAGGTCCAACAAAGGCTCAGGTTAATCAATGAAAAATATGTGTTTAACATATCCATGAAATAAGCACACAGTGCTTTGTTAAACATACAGTACTGTACATACATTGATGATTCAAATATAAGATTACAAACACTGCATTCGACACAGACCTGTTCAAAGGACCTGAGTCCCATATTTGTCTCTGCTGGCCCATCAGATGTGTCTCTGCTGGCCCGTCAGAGGCTCTCCACATTATTATTTGTCGTCAAAACAGCATAGACGACTGCAAGACACAAATGGATCTGGGATTCAGGCTAGAAAGAATAAATTCCACAGTGATATTGTGAATTACTGATTGAATAAAACCCTTACACACTTACTAAATGAGATACATTTGATGAAATGTTTTAAACAATACTTACTTTGCATTGTTTTCTGTTCTTTTGCAAATACATTGCTTAGTTCTTGATTCACCTCGCTTCAAAATAGCTGGAACTCATCCGGTGACATCATTACCAGTGACATCATTACCGGTGACATCATTACCGGTGACTGAACCTGAGAAGTGACCACACAGGCGAGGGGGAGAGACAGGGGAGGAGGGTTAACTCTTTAAAGCCAGCATCCCTACTAGTTCAAAAGTGCCCTAGGGTGAACCAATTAATGTTTTCAGATTCTGCTTGTGAAGAACGATATTTGAACAGTAATAAATCTGCTGAATTTATCTTTACAAGCCATCTGCAAAACACGAGGAAAAAAATATAAGCACTTAAAATAAACATGATAAGTTTTTTCAAAATTGGTGTTATTATTGAGATAATGAATTAGTGTTTTCTTTTTCATGCCCCTGGTGTTGAAAAGGTCATGGGGAGAGAAACCATCCTGTTTCTGTAGTGAATTTCTTCCATGCTTGGAATTTTGATTGATTGTCAAACAACATACAGTCTGTTTCTAATGTGCGGGATAATTCTATATAATGCATAAATAACTTTTTAACTTTATAAAATATTAATGTGCAATGTTTAATAATTTCGTTTTATTAGAAACATATTTACGTGGAATCCACACTCACGGAAAATGACTTCTGAGAATAACACATACAGACAATTTCTATGTTCATCATAATATATGTGTCTTATGCTGAGAGAGTCATGAGCAGGCAATTACCTTGAGCCTAGAGAGTGGCATTTCTGAAGTTTACTTCCTTTGTAGCCAGTGTTCAGGTGTCCCGAGTGTGGCCCATGAGCTGGTCATAAAGCGTACTCCGTGATAAGAGATGACATGAGTGTGGCCCATGAGCTTAACATAACACTTACTTTGTGGACAATGATGGACATGACCCAAGTATGAACCATAAGGAGGATGTGAATTACTTACGCAAATTACAAGCATTCCTGGAAGTAGAAGATAAGAAGCGCACCCCACTCAGGGGGGTTGCCAACCAGACAAAGTCAACTGGCGTAATGTGTGAAAGTTGTGAATAAAAGCAATGGTCCTGACTTAGAACATTGGGGGTGATCTGCAGAAGGACCTCGCTTTAATGGCTGTCATTATTGTATGATTTTCATTAAAGTCTATTGGATTCACAAAGTCCTGAGTTGAAGTGCCTTTATTTTAGGAAAGAATGGTTGATTTTCCACGACACTAACTATAACATTCTGTAATCTTTTGTTATCTAAACCATAATCAGGTTAGCTGACGACTAACCAGAGGAAAACCTGATTTTGACAGGTGATTTTGAAACAGCTGGAGTGCAGAATATTCAACAGCCTGAATATTCTGCATAGGGTGTTGAGTGGTCCCTGAGAGTTCACCAACGGTCCCTGGAAGTTAACCAGTGGTCCCCGGGTGTTCACCAGTTGTCCCTGGAAGTTAACCAGTGGTCCCTGGAAGTTAACCAGTGATCCCCGGGTGTTCACCAGTTGTTCCTGGGAGTTCACCACATGTCCCTGGAAGTTCACCAGTGGTCCCTGGAAGTTATGCAGTGGTCCGTGGAAGTGCACCAGTGGTCCCTGTGCGTTCCAGTGGTCCTGGGGAATATATCAGTGGGCCTTGGCACTCATGCAGGCAGGGTGCTCTAGGCTTCCAGTCAGTATACCTAGCTTGATTGGGGTATTGAACCATTTACCATCTCATGAGCCGTGATTGTATAAGAATGTTTAAATTATAATATTTCTGTGGGACATTTGGCCTGACGGAGGTGCGCAAACTTCGGACCAATCACAGTATGCAAACGACTGGGTGCAATGAAATAAAGATAAGAAATAAACTCCTTTTGAAGCGAAAACCCAGAAGAATTAATCAAATTCACACAATTAATTGACCACGCACCCATTTTGTGTGGAAGTGTAAATAAAGCCGTAAGCTGCTGCTTTTGTTGCCTTGCTTTGTAGCACTCTAGCGACACCTAGTGGCGTCTTGGGCCCCTGTGACAGTCTGCATTCCTTCCAGCAGGTCAGGATCCTGCTCTAGACTGTCTGGTTGATGAGAGAGTAAAATAAGATGATGTGGAAAAACTTGTCTAACCGCAAATATCGCAATGAGAACCAGCACAAACCTGCAGTGGAAACGAGGCATTTGTCACGTTTTCTATGAGCGTTGTGGTTTAACTCACCGAGGGCCCAGAAACATAAGCAGAGGCATTTTGTCTACCAGAATTCTTAGATCTATGGCCAGATATGTAAAGATCTTTGCCGACCGTTTAAAAACACTGGTCCTAGTGGAGAGTTATACGCCAATTTATATTGTGATTGAGTCTTGTTAGTTTCACTTTAAACCCATAATAATCAGACAATGATATTGCATGAATGCTAGCAACAGTTAAAGTATTGTTGAAGATCATTGAACATATCCTCATACTAAAGTCCTCTCATTATTTTACTGTGTATACCAATAGACACCACAGGTGGTGTAGGAGTCATGTGGAGAGACACCCTCCTAACCGTTGCTGTGCTGTATGTTTTCCATCCTTGGCCTTTGGGTGTGGACTCAAAGACGATCAAATGTGTCTCAATCTGTGCCATTAAGCTACAGTATACATGTTGGGTAGCGGTGGGCTTCTGGTCGTGTCCAAACGTACAGCATATCAGAAATAGAACAGTGGGAACAAACAATGATCAAACACCAAGCATGATTATTTGCCACAGTGTCCATGTATATATAGACCTTGTTCTCAGTAGAGGAGGGGTTGTGAAAATGACCTCAAAGCCGCTAGAATAACAAGACGCCCCTGAACGTTGAACACTTCAATACTGAATCTGCACCTTAAAAGGCAAAAGACATCATGGCAAAAGACAAGACTCTAACCTTTGCTGTGCTGTGTTTCATTCACGTTTGGACATTCAGTGTGGATTCGAAAACGGTAACATCCAACACTACTTTACACATAAGACTCTGTTTGTTGCGTAGATCAAACAACACCTTTAAGGCCTTTCTCTGTTTTTCTGACTTCTGTTCACTGAAGATTCATCTCCCTCTGCGTGGTGTCATTAACAACAGCAAAGCTGTAAGCAATCATCCCTAACATCATGGCTCCTAACACTGTCGATGACGAATTCAAAGGTGGTAGACCTACGATGCTCGATGTAGTTCACATAGCGTTGTTGTTAGCTATTCAACTGTCATTATTTTCTAAATAAACCAATCAACCTAGGAGTGATTGGAGTCATTCTTTTCATTATAGGTACTGTATAGCTAAACAAAAACTGGCTACAAACTTCAGTAGCTACATTATAGTAAGCCTAAAGTAAAAAACATATGGCACATGATTTCAATTCACATTGCTTAGTTCACATAGCGTAGTTCATACAGTGTAGTGGGTAGCTATTCAACTGTCATTGTTTTCCAAAGAAACAAACCAGCGTAATTGGAGTTTGGAGAGATTGGAATTATTGTTTTCACTTTAGGTCCTGTATAGTTATTAGGATAATGGTAACCCTAGCCAACTACAGTAATCACTTTGTAATTTAGAGTGTTAAATGTAGTGTACCGACCCTATTATACCTGTTGTTAGTTTAGATTTCAGTTAATGTTGGGAACAACTGTGGAGCTTAGAGTAATTGGTTTGACAATACAGAATTAAACAGACACCACATCTCTACACACATATCACGTGCAACAGTACCCACTGTTTAAATTGTGTAGTGGTAAAGGACAGCCTGATACTGTACATAAAAAACAGATCAAATCCTGCCAGGGACTACAACATTAATTCCTTATAATTGTGGGCTGTCAGAACCGGGCTTGCCTGGTTCCTTTCTGGTTGAATGTTACCTATGAAGACTGCAAGGAGTCCACTGTAAGTGTCACCATTTTATCTTTCATGTTCCTGAAGGTTTATTTCCGACTGAATCGACTCATTCTCAGAGACCCAATACCACTGGACATGGCAGATGACTCTGTTGATGATTCCTATGAGGGCTGCAGCAACAACATGTACAACGAGGTGAAAAATACATTCCTAGAAAATGAGAAAAATATTAACCAGCCCTTCAAAACAGCTTGGGAGGAAGCTGTAGAAAAATATAAAATACCAAAGTACGGTCTGACTTTAGAGCATTTATGGGCAATTCATGTGTATGTAAATCCTAAACACAAGGTTTACGTGGAATTTAATAAAGCCACTCGTACCCAAAAAAATATTTACACAAAAGAATTTAAGTACCACTCGCTTCATTTCCTTTTGTCTGATGCCATTCGTATTCTAAAGAAAGCTCGTGGTGACAAATGTCTCTTAACCTACCGTGGAACAAATCTAACTTTTACAGGTGAACAAGGTAACACAATGCGATTTGGACAGTTTGGTATTATTGTGTTTTGTTTGTTTTATTTTGGGTTATTTTGGGTACTTTTGGGAAGTATTGCGTTCATGTGGGTATTTTTATGTTCCTTTGGGAATTTGGACGATCCTCTGGGTATTACTATGTTATTCTGTATTCTATGGGTATTTTTTTAGTTGTTTGTGTTCATTTAGGGTAGGTTTTTGTTCTTTTGTGTTGTTTTGAATACTTTAAGTGTCATTTTATGTATGTTGTGTTATTTGGGTACTTCTGGGTTACTTTGGGTAGTTTGGGTTAAAGTATTTATATTTTTTGATTTTCAGAACCCTTCTCGGTCAGTACTTGACTTGGGACTGAGCTGTCCTGCTCTTCACTAGTAAAATGTCTTCATTTATCATAATTCCACTTCGTTCACCCGTCTGAAAATCTGAACACATTCTAAACCACACATTTGATGAATTGTGATTAACTACAGAGGTTTAATAAGCATAGATTTTTTAATCGTTTGACAGCACTAAATATTACATGGAAAATACTACATTTTCTGGGAGATCCAATTCACTACAAATGTTTATAACGGAAACGTACAGGTTTTATATAGGCAGAACTTGAGATTATATTTACATAACGCTTTTTTTCATTGTTTCTTTCAATGAAAGGTTAAATGCACATTGTAACAAATGCCAATTCACTGATTTTTCTTGTGGTTCACGGGACCAATAAAAATCTGTATGACAGTTCTAATATAAAGAAACTGTGTTTGATGTTCCAATATGTTCCATGGGGCTCAATGACACTAATATTAGATACGCATTGTCATAACTTTGTCCAACCCTAGTAACAGCAGTTTTTAACTTATATGTTGTGCAGAGATTGAAAAATCTCACCCATCTTGATGTTGTTACACAGTAGGGGGAGTAATGAGTCAGGTAATGGATATACCCTAGTAAATACAATACTGTACAGATGGAAGGCTGATCCGTTTCAAAGGACAAACCCACCATGTTCATTACAATTGTTGCGTGGTTTAGAATGTAAAAATAAGAGCATGGTAGACATGTGCACAACCTGCCATGAATAAATCAAACTTTGTGTTTTTTTCCCTTTGATTTTTAAAGGGATCTCCTGGTCAATACTCTCCTAGGGAAATCCCCTTATCACTGGCCAATGATGCTGTTGATTACCGGTATCATGTAGGAACTGACAAAATGAAGGACAAAGTAAATAATGAATGTCTTCCGAATGAAATGAACCAGAACCCATTAAATTAAGTTGGCCCTTGGCAGAAAGCTGCGCTACAAACGTTAAGTGTAGAGAAATGATTCACAATTGACAACAAAACTGTTAATCCTACTGAACGTGAACATGATCACATCAAGGCCATCTGTGCATATACAGCTGGTGCTCCCAAGATACATGACAAATTCAACGAAGCCGTCCGCACCCAAAAGAATCATTACACAACATCCTTCCCATACCATTCTCTACATTTGTGGTTCACTGACGCTCTCAATGTTTTGAAAGAAAAACTGCTGAACTGTTATACCACATGCAGAAGAACATACATAAAGAAGAAGGCAAGATAAAATGTGGATATTTTGCCTCCAGCTCCACAGATATGGAAACTATTTACAAATTTGGAAAGAAGTCCTGGTTTGAATCCAGTGATCCAGCAGGATTTCACAGTCTCCAAGTCTATAATATTCATAGCAATACAGTAGTTATTCTAAAAGAAATCCCTTCAACCCTGCATTAATCGAGCAAACAGTCAAATGACCTTTATAAGACACTTTATGGTATACTTATGCAGTCTATTGTGCAGCCATGTATTGTGACTCTGTTGTTGTAACCTGTGGTCTGAATATGTATTTTAGCTTATCCTGGGCATCAATCCTCATGATTACCCAACCCGTAATTTGTCCAGAACCAATGATCTCGGATCTGTATAACTTTCTTTCTTTTTATTTGTCAATACATTTTCTGTCTACCCGAGCTAAAGTGTTCTGTGATTTCAAAGAAGTTAGAAGGTGTTGATGATTGGTGAGGACTGGTGGTTTATGTATTTACACATACAGGACACACAGTTCTGATCATGCTGTCAAAAAGAGTAATTCTTATCTTGTTGGACTGGCAGTTTAAGAGAAACAGGTAAACACATTCCCATTTACATTTGCATAGAATACATGAACATTGACTTGAGGACTTGAAACGCAACATTGTCTTTACTCCAAACTTGGAATAAAGGTTATGACTTGAGACATACTGTGGACTTTCACAATTGTGACTTTTTGAATGGTTCCATATCTGGTTCATTGTATTTATACACAAAAATGTGTTTGAATCTGATACACAGGTGACAAACTTACCAGAGGTTTCTCCTGCTTGAGCTGGAGATGCTTTCATTGGTATTCGGTTTTTAAAACCAAAACAGTGTTAGAGCTTTGTGGAAGGCATTTACTAGATAATTTTTTGGGGGGGAATGTGTATTTCCTGTTTCTGTTACACTGTGTCAGCGGTTAGGTCAGATGGAGACGAAGCAGTATGCAGAGACGATGACTGTTGATTCTTATAGATATAATTTAATTACGGTAGCGGATCATCAATAACGAGACAATAACACACAAAGACAGAGGGAGCAGAGGGAACATATATACTGGAGGGAAATGATTGGATGGTGATCAGGTGCGCTAAACAAGACAACAGGTGTGATGGATTGATGATGGGCGATGGTGTTAGAAGGCCGGTGACATCGAGCGCCGAGGCCCGCCTCCTGCAGGGGGAGGATGGTCAGCAGATGCCGCAGATGTCACACACTGCCAGTACACCAAGATGATGGCGTTGTCGTGAATATAAACAAACCACCAGACCTCACCAACCATCTGGTTAACTGATAGGATGATCTTGAGTCTCACCACACCTTCTAACTTCTTTGAAACCAACATTTATGCTCTGGTAGATGGAAAACTACTTGCCGAATAAAGTTATACAGACCCGAGATCACTGTTCTGGCCAACTTCCTGGTTTAGCAAGCATGAAGTTATACCGCCCAGGATATGCAAACCCCTTAAATAACACAAACATATCATACGGTACATGTGTCAATTAACAGTCATTTGTCTGTTTTCTTGATTAATGCAGGCAGGAAGGGAGTAGATGTGATCATGTCTCTGTTATCTACTTTTTTACTATGACTTTATTTAGACTTGGAGACCATGAAGAGACCACAGGACGCTGTCTTGTAGGATTAGCATAGATATGTGAGATTTTTTATTATATAGACAAATTGCATTCTTCATTACAGTAATATTCCTCATAAAAACCAAAGTAGGAGCGGTCAAGCTCTTATCAACTCTAAAGCAGATGCAAAGCATGCCTGATGTAAATGCAGTTAAGGGCAATTTTACATGAGGTCATCAAAAGAACATACAATGATAATAGAAATGTCACCAAAGTAAAGCATTGCTCAACAACATTGTGTTCCACAGCCCTGAGGCCTTGTCATCCTCAGAGAGTTTTAGAGATCTGTTGATGTTTCATGGCTGGTGGTGGTGGGGGGGTCTTCCTCTCCAAGGACATTCTCAATCCTACCAACTATGGACCAACTATGGAGCGTTGGTGGGACGTTTTTCCCCATGCAAACATACAACACTGGTCTGAAGAAACTATGGACTGTGGCAAATATTATTCCCACCATTTGTCCATATCCTCTGACCACTGTGTTGTAAAAACTGTAGATCGGTTTAAACACCAAGGTGACGTGGAAGGGCAGCCAGCAGATGAAGTACATGGCTATCAGGGCAGCCATAACTCTGAGGGACTTGGAGGACACACTCATAATCTGTCTGGTTCTCAGTCTCGGGAGAGTTACAGAGTAACAGAAGAAAATGAAGAGGAATGGCATTATAAAGCCACCAAATAAGTGACTCAAAACTATCTTGGGCAGGTCTGTTTCACCCGCAAAGATAAAACGTGTGCTGAGGGCAGCAGATGAAACCCAGGTCAGAACCACCACAATAGAGGCCTTGTCGACGGTACGGTTGGTCTGAGACCAGACTGGAAACACCACCGACACACAGCAATCAACACTGATGATGACCAGTAGGAAGACGCCACTGAACAAGGTGATGACTATCAGAGTAGGGGTTAAGTGACAAATGAAAGGCTTGAAAAAGCATATGTCTAAAACAATTAGGACAATGTAAGAGGGTAGAAGGGTAGCACAGAATATGAAGTCGGACACGGCCAGGCTGAGGTACCAGGTGGTATTGACTGTCTTCTTCATCTTGAAACTAGTGATCCAGATGACCAGGCCGTTCCCAAGAACCCCAACCAGGAAGGTGATGATGTTGACCACCAAATAGAAGATAGGGAAAACATTATAGTTGACTCTATTGTGGGTTATGGAAGCTGCATCCTCTTCAGTAGTGTTGACTCTGTCGTATGTGCTTTCCACATTATACTCCATTGTGTTTTGTGACCTGTGATCCCTGTGAAGAAAAGATGTATCAGAAGTTAGGAAACTGTTAGATGCCTGAGACCATCTTGTATCCAATGTCATTTACATTTTACATCATTTCCTTCATGTGAAAAAGAGTCCAAACCTACCAGTTTAATCCCGACTATATGTTAATCCATTCCCACTTTAATCAAACTTCTCATCTCTACTGGTTCATATCACTTTGGGTGGCTGGAGGCTTCTTGTCAAAATATTTTAAAGTCATTTTTCATTTTGGGGAAGTCGTTTTCCTTCAACAAGGCCTTTATTGTGAACTGTAAATATTGTCAATTACATCTTAATAAGTAATTGGTTTGGCTCCCTTTTCAAATTAACTACAGAATAACATGCTACAGGTAAGAATTCCAAAGTAAGTAAACCTTTTAAGTAAAATATTATGATATGTTCAATGATGTCTAACAATACTACATCTCCCACCACAATTGATGAATTATCATCAGACAATAATGGTTGTACAGTTGAACTTACCAGACTCTAAGAAGATCGTTCTTTGTTCTCCTCCAGGACTTCTGCTTTAAAACTCTCTGCAAATATCTAGTTAGTATCGTATGGGGCTGGGTTGGTTTGGGGAAGAGGCTGAGCAGCTGTAGGCGTGGTTTTCTGTATGTTTGTGTTTGCGCATGGGTGTGTGTGAGTGTGTGTGTGTGTGTGTGCGTGATGTAGGTCTGCAAATCTAGATATGGGTGTGTATGAATGTCATCTCTGGGTTTTTATGCACAAATGAGCTAGATATTTCTTGGTTTTCAAAAGAAAAGGTAATTATTTTGTCCATTATAATACCATCAAACTGATCAAAAACACAGTGTGGACATTGTTATTGATGTGAATGACTATTGTAGCTGGAAACAGCAGATTTGTAATGGAATATCTACATGGTATTATGGTATGTTCAAGGATCTCCAACAATACTACATCTCCTAACACAATTGATGAGTTATTATCAGACAATAATGGTCGTGCAGTTGAACTTACCAGACTCTAAGAAGGTTGTTCTTTGTTCTACTCCAGGACTTCTGTTTTAAAACTGTCTGCAAATATCTAGTTAATATCGTATGGGGCTGGGTTGGTTTGGGGAAGAGGCTGAGCAGTTTGTGCGTGTGCACATGTGTGTGTGCATGATGTAGGTATCATGCACACACACACGTGTGTGCGATATCTGCGAATCTAGATATGGGTGTGTATGAATGTCATCTCTGGATTTTATGCACAAATAACTAGATATTTCTTGGTTTTCAAAAGAAAAGGTACATTTTTGTCCATTATAATAACATCAGATTGATCAAAATGTGTGGACATTGTTAATGATGTGAATGACTATTGTAGCCGGAAACAGCAGATTTGTAATGGAGTATCTACATACAGAAACCTATTATCAGCAAGAATCACTCCTGTGTTCCAGTGGCACATTGTGTTTGCTAATCAAAGTTTAACATTTTGAAAGGCAACTTTGTTTTTAGAAAACACTTTTGCAACTATGTTAACTCCACTGAAAACTGTTACAGCCACAAAGACCATGTTCTTCTTCTCTCTTCAGTCCGGTTGCTGTGCATCAATTTCATTTTGAAGCAACTACTATCAGTCCTTCCTTTTTACAACTGAAGAACGATGGTTGATCATGTAAGCTGCATTCTCATTGAAATTAGTCGATTACATCTTCAGGTTATAGTGGTTGAAGCCTTGGTTGAAATCTAAAAATATTAGCAGCCTATTATTTTTATTACCAGTAGGATAGATACACTTTCATTATGGAAGAAAGAATTCACGCCACAGCTTTAAAAAATTTCTGTTTTATTCCAAAAAGTTATTAATTTCTTTTGAGACAGCTAGATCACTTCATTTTCAATGAACTGGACAAGTTATAAACCAGATTATAACAAAACCAGTCAGAATCTAATCTACATTAGCTAAGATCTCTTCCTTAAACTTACACCACAAGTTAAATGCAAAGGGAAAAGCCAAAAATGAGATAGGATATTTTTTTACAGTATATTATATAGAATAACAGGCCTAGTTTTAACCTGTGATCTGTTTGTGTATTTTAGCATATTCTAAGGGGTCTATCTTCAACACACAGTTTTCATTAATGCTGTCTTTTTGTCTAAGATGGTTGGTGAGGTCTGGTGGTTTGTGTATTTCCACATACAGGACACACAATTCTCATCAATGCCGTCAAACAGATTATTTTTGTCTTGGTGTACTGACAGTGTGGTGAGGTGATGAGGTTGCACATCTAGGTCAAATATGTTTTCATGGGATTGCTGCTGTTAAATGCCTATCAGCTTTGTGGAAGACATTTTGTAGATACTCTGATCCAGAGGAATGTAGTTATCATTGGTTGAAGCTGCATGATACTAGGTAAAAAAATACACAGTATTGAATATACAGTACTGTTTAGTACTCCAAACTAGCCAGGGGACTCTACACAAAAGTAAATGTTATTAGTACTTAATCTTTCACTCCCTGTATTTTTCCTTGACCGATGCTCTCCACCTTCTGACAAAAGAAAGGCATGTTAAAATTCCTGTTGTTCTGTCTGTGGTGTAATTTACAGTAAATGCATGTTTACATATCTTTTTAGGAGTTAGTCTGTAGCATGAATAAATCTTCACCTAACACAGTTAAGGCAGTTTCAATGACCACCAATGACAAGTGATTACATTGTATTCTCTACAATCAGCAGCAGGGGGCTGTAAAGCATTTTCATTGTAGCATGAATAAAGCTTCACTGAACACGGTTATTGGACCGATATTCTCCACAATCACCAGAAGGTTGCGTTATTTTACAAATGAACACACTGCTTTCAGGCCCCTCAGCGATGATGGTGACCTTTGGTTTACTGTATGTATAAAACAGACCAGCAATGATGGTGACCTTTGGTTTACTGTATTTATAAAACAGACCAGCGATGGTGGTGACCTTTGGTTTACTGTATGTATAAAACAGACCAGCGATGATGGTGACCTTTGGTTTACTGTATGTATAGAACATTTTCAATGAACTGGACAAGTTATAAACCAGATTATAACAAAACCAGTCAGAATCTAATGTACATTACCAAAGATCTCTTCCTTAAACTTACACCAGAAGTTAAATGAAAAGGGAAAAGCAATAAATGAGATAGGATTTTTTTTTACAGTATATTATATAGAATAACAGGCCTAGTTTTAACCTGTGAGCTGTTTGTGTATTTTAGCATATTCTAAGGGGGTCTTTCTTCAACACACAGTTTTCATCAATGCGATGGTGGTGACTGTTGGTTTACTGTATACATAAAACAGACCAGTTGTAAAATAGACTAGCGATGGTGGTAATCTTTGGTTTTCTATATGTATAAAACAGATCTTTAGCACCTTGACATGGTGCATTCTGCCCAGCTACCTCAAGAGGGCAGACTTTATCTAAAACAGAGAAGTCAAAGATAATCAGTCACACATCAGATTGAGTTAGAAGTAGATCTGAAGTAAACACTTCCACCACCATTGAAAAACAAGAAGGCAGACATTCAAGACAACGCACTGAAATCACAATACATTTTTTATACAAATGCATGAGACAACATGCTTGACTACATGTCGACCTGCCAAATACAAAACAGGTTGTGTACCTGTAAGGGGCCAAAATACCATCTGACCAAAAATAGGGTTTGAGGCATCTTGTCTAATAGCAAACACATACACTTTTAAAGCACTTCACTAATGTTGATACAAATGTGGGCTTCAGAGAAGTTAAAGACCATCTTCAAGTATTAGACAACTTGATCCATTTCTTTGTCATTTATTTTGTTTACCTCGTCAGTTACACATGTTTTAATTGCATTTTGTTTGTGTCCAGATGCTCATGGGTTTTCTTCCAGTCTTTGTATACATCTTTTTACATCCACGCAAAACAGTTATAGTTACAGAAGGAATAGTAGGCCTTTTAGGCTGCCATCTAGTTGTTCTCATTTAATATTAACAGTAAATTGTCCCGTCAGGTGGGAGTTTGACTCCTGGGCGGCTGCTAGCTGAATGAGTGTTTAGATGTTTGGGGGCAGAACTGGACATATAGAACTGTCACTTATTTTCTTTTTACAGGAGGTTCTGAAAAACAGTTGAAAGAACTGCCCTCCGTCTGACTAAGGGAGATTAGATTATGAACCCTTTACATTAACCTCTTTAACCTAATCTTATTGACCTTATTGAGCACCGTAGACTGTTGAATCTGATTTGAGATGTGGCACAGACTCATCTATGCATTGTGGTTTTAGCCTTGTCTGAATAAAATGTTTGACATTCGACGATGATCCGCAATTCCAAGCTTCCCACAAATTCGAAATAAAAAAGTAAATAAATCCCCAAAAAGTATTTGATGAAATTATTTGAAAGAATATTGAAGTACTACCTAAAGCATACCCAGAACACTGGCATGACTGACTGTTAAAAGCAAACCTTCCACCCAGAGGACTTTACCACCTTGAAACAGTGCATTCTGCCAGCAGCCTTAAGAGGGCAGCTTTTCTCTGAAACAGATTAGGGAAATCTTGTCAGACAAACTCCAGGCTGATGATTGGTGTTACAATGCCGCACAGTGATTTTGTGCAAAAACATACATGAAGTAATGTCAAGGATTTCCTGCATTTTTTCAAATGTTTTTAACATGGAATGTTTTATTTTATAACTACAACTTAAATCAACATATTTCGACTGATTTGAAATAAAATATGCAAAAAAATGGTAAAAGTGAAGTATTCTTAACTTTGTGAAATTGACCCTTTTCATCTCACCTTTTATAAATGTATTTTTAATGTTGCTTGTCAGAATTCATTTTTGTTCAGAGTACTATGCAAACATGTCATATACATACAATATACAAATCATACACCTATAATACATTATATACATATATATATATATATATATATATATAATATACATATCATATATATAGCATATACAAATCCTTCGGTCCGAGGTTCTGTCAGATCCTGGCTGGGGTGCTTCTAGGCATCTCGTTTGTAAGAAGGACATAAAAAGGATGCCCGACATTGCCCAATCCCCCCACAGGGCACCTGGGCTTGCTGCTGTATAGAGTCAGAAGGGGAATGTGATCATTGTGGCCATGTGTGGGTGGTTATGTTTAGGGTTGGGGGGGTTAAAGGTATGCAGTTTTCTGTGTCTTTGCGGTCTGACCTATGTAGGTAATATATCTGTTTATCTTATATATTTGACTAAATACATTACTATATATTTGAATTTATTTGACTATATATTTGAATATATTAATTACTTTATTTTTTTTTTTAAATTACTGTAAGTTTCACTTTATTTAACTATATATTTGACTGTAAATTAGACTTTATTTGACTATATATTTGTGTATTCTGACAAAAGTACAGTTTCATACAGCAAAAGTGTAATTACTTAATCTCGAAATATAGAGACAATGCATTCCTTCTATAAAAGGTTTTAAGTCTAATTCAATTTGGTGTCATTGTCTATGGTATTTTATCAATGGACTGGCAAACATTAATGTTCTTTTAACCCGACTAGACATACCTGAAGACTAGTGATGTCTATTACTGACTGATTGAATGAGCGAATAAGTGAGTGACTGACAACCCCTTGATAAATAGCATAGTGGTTAGAAACGTATCAACCAACAGTGTTTGAGCCTCATCTCAATCAAAAAAATTATGCATTAGGATTTGTTCAGGATAGACAAAATCTTCACTGGCTACAACCTTCAGTTGCTACTTGTAATTGTAAGCCTATAAAAAACTGTTTACTGTAATATTGCGACTATTTCTGGTGGATTTTCTAAATACGTATCCGTGCATGCATTTTGGGGTAATATAGAATAGATAAAAAAGGAGGGGTTTTCACGACTTTCTTGACTTTTCACTGGATGAAAAAGTTATGATCACTTATATTGATTTTTATTGTATCAATGTCATTCAAGTTTGAAAGAAATTAAATGCCTCTGGGAGTGTAAATTAATTATTCAGTCTCGCTAACATTTGCTCAATTCATATGACTTTTCCTATTAGTAAGTTAGTAGATACTAGTAAGCCTATTACTGGCAAAAACACTGCTTTAACTGTCAGTGGCATGAGACAAATAGTTAATAGATGCTATTTGTGGTGGAAGTAAACTTTATAAGAAACTTTAGTCAGTTTAACACAATGCTTAATGTTGTCTAGCGACATATTCAATCCTGGTATAATGTTAATGTGTGACAAAATAATCTTATTTGGAGATTCTATACTCACCTCTTATAGCTCTGTGCCATAATGATTAAAGACAAAGTTTCTCATGTGGGAGACCTGGGTTTGAATCCAGCCATGGCAACAATACTTTTCACTCTGAATTGCAGGCCGGCTGAACTAGGCCTGGTTCCTTTTCTGGTTGTACTTTCCCTCCAGTATTAAATGTACACACACAAACATGACATTGACCACTCACGCACAAGCTCTCTACTCAAACACTTACACCTACACAACTTTTTCTACCACAGGAAGTCTGTCAGGAACCACACAAAGACGTGGGTGTTCATCGTCTGCAACAAGATGCTGTATCCCCATTTGTCTCAACTTCTGTCTTTATGTATCACTTTTCACTGTTTGCAGGCCCAGTCCTCATGCAAGATGTCCTTAGATTACTTGAAAGGCGTCCCCCAAAAACATTTATTATTATTAGTATTATGGTGACCTCTGGAGTCCCCCTGTTAGTCTAACTATCTGCCCTGGGTTCAACACTAAGGGGTGGGGGTGTGGGGGTGTGAGGAAGATGGACTCAGATTCTAACAGATTCCTAACTACTGATACACCTTCATTTCACAGGGATTACAGGTCAAATACACCAAAACACAATGGAGGATTATGTGAAGTGTACATACGACAATGTCAACACTACTGACGTGGATGCAGCTTCCATAACCCACAATATATGCTTCACTGATGGTTTCTGTATCTTCTACCTGGTGGTCAACATCGTCACCTTCCTGGTTGGGGTTCTTGGGAACGGCCTGGTCATCTAGATCACCGGTATCAAGATGAAGAAGACGGTCAACACCACCTGGTACCTCAGCCTGGCCGTGTCCGACTTTATGTATATTCTTTTGATGGCCTCATGTAAAAAAGCCCCTAACTGCAATTACAACACGCTTGCTTTACCTCTGGTTGAAGGTTGATGAGAGATTAATGGTTTCTCTTTTAGCTTATACGATAATTATTACTGTGATAAAGATGCATTCTGTCAGCTTAATAAGAACATACACTTCACATATCCATGCTTTCCCTAAAAGAAAGCTCTCCAGTTGTCTCAATGGTCTCCTAGTTTAAAACAGTCATAGTAAAACAGCAGGTAACAAAGAACACAGAAACTCCCTTCCTGCCTGCATTAATCAAGCAAACATACAAATGACAATTAAAAGACACTTGCATGGTATAATATTTTTGAAGTCTATTATGCAGTCATGTACTGCGACTCTGTTCTTTTAACCTGTGATCTGTCAATGAATTTTAGCAAATCCTGGGGGTCTATTTTCATGTTTACTCAACCAGGAAGTTGGCCAGAACCATTTATCTCAGATCTGTATAACTTTATTCAACAAGTGGTTTTCTATCTTCCAGAGCATCCACATTGTTTTGGACCCTGATCCCATGTTTGGTACATAATGAAACTATGCATATGTCTTTCACATAGAATTAGCTACGGATAATTAAGGACACATTACCAGCTGGTGTCTCATCCAAAAATGTACCAACGAAGGATGCTGACTGGTTGCACCTGAAGTTGAGTTTGGCTTCTAAGGAAACCAAGTATAAGAATAGAGCTAGTCTGAAAGGAAACAAAATATAAGAAGATCCAGAGTAAGAGGATAACAAATATAAGAAAATCTTTTGGACAGAGCTTGCCTGAGTCCCAGGTATGATTGTACTGTCTTGTCAGTACTGCACCAACTGATCTAGGACTGGTATCAGTAGATCTTTGCAAACTGTTTACAAATCAGAGGTCCTTCAGGGGAACATAATACAACATCATCCATAAGTTGGTTAATTCAACCTCAAAACCAATGAAATCTGAAGATGACAATACATCTTTAATGGTGTTCACAGATAAAGTTGGAAGTCATTTAAAATATATTAGCATTGAAGCATCTTAGTTTTTTCGCTATAGATTTGCACTTATTTAGCCATTATCTGGTCAACCAGGAAGCTAGCACTTGAGAGTCACTGCATGAAACACACCATGACAACTGAATGACCTGAGATGGTCGAAAACAATTATACAACATTATAGTCAACTTACTAATCATTATAATATGATGGTGCTCCTGCTATAATGGGTTTAGTTTTGTTGGAGATTCAAAATAAATACTTCACTCAGTGTTGGCATTTCAATAACACCTTTTACATCATAAACACCACTATAAAGTAACACACATCTTGATAAACATTTTTTAGTCCCTCTAAGTAATAAATGTCCTTATAGCCATGTAGTTCATCTGCTGGCTGCCCTTTCATGTCTTCATGCTGTTAGAACAGAACCACATATATTACAACCCAGAGGTCATAAGAACTGGACTTAGCTGGAGATGCTTAAATTGGTATTCGGTTTCTAAAACCAAAACAGTGTTAGAGCTTTGTGGAAGGCATTTAAAAGATAATCTTTTGATGATCACATGTGAAATTGCCCTTAACTGCAACAAGCATGCATTTCATCTGGTTTAGGGTAGACAAGAACTTGGCTGTTTCTCTTTTAGCTTAAATGATTATTATTACTGTACTGCAGAAGAAAATGTCTTTATAATCAAAAAACATACAGCTCACATTTCCATGCTAACCCTAGAAGAAGGTGATCCAGCAGGATTTCACAGTCTCCAAGTCTATAATATTCACAGCAATACAGAAGTTAACAGAGCCATACTTTTCTTCTAAAAGAAATCCCTTCAACCCTGCATTAATCAGGCAAACAGTCAAATGACCTTTATAAGACACTTTATGGTATATTTATGCAGTCTAGTGTGCAGCCATGTATTGTGACTCTGTTCTTGTAACCGGTGGTCTGAATATGTATTTTAGCTTATCCTGGGGGTTATGTCATAATGCTGGAAGGACACAGGCGCAGAGACGGTATGGAGGTAGTAATCCATGGGTTTTAATGATGGAACAAAAGAAACAAACATACAAACTCAAAGCAGACACGATGACTGGGTTATAGAGCCTACGGCTAACAACCAAAATAAACCACACCATGTGCCCAAAACAGTCAACTTAAATAGGTTCCCCAATTGGAGGCAATACACAACACCTAGCTAGAGGCACCTCTATTTGCCACGTCCTGACTATGGCCCCAGCCAGCGCAAAGATGGCTAGGGGCATAGCCAGGACGTGACAGGTTAGTCTTAATGTTTACCCAACCAGGAATTTGGCCAGAACCAATGATCTCGGAGCGTGTGTTCTGTGGTTTCAAAGAAGTTAGAAAGTGTTGATGGTTTGTGAGGACTGGTGGTTTGTGTATTTTCACATACAGGACACACAGTTCTCATCAATGCTGTCAAAAAGAGTAATTTCATCTTGTTGGACTGGCAGTTTAAGAGAAACAGGTAAAAACGTACCCATTTACATTTGCATAGAATACATGAACATTGACTTGAGGACTTGAAACGCAACATTGTCTTAACTACAAACTTGGAATGAAGGTTATGACTTGAGACATACGGTGGACTTTCAAAATTGTGACTTTTTGAATGGTTCCATGTCTGGTTCGTTGTATTTATACACAAAAATGTGTTTGAATCTGATACACAGGTGACAAACTTACCAGAGGTTTCTCCTGCTTGAGCTGGAGATGCTTTCATTGGTATTCAGTTTCTAAAACCAAAACAGTGTCAGAGCTTTGTAGAAGGCATTTAGTAGATAATCTGAGCTGTATGAACCTAAGTTCAACAAAACAATATATTGAAATGACTTTGCAACAAAGTTAAAGTTGGGAATCCTTCAACTTCCACTTTCCTCATATTTCACTTACATTAAATCTAACTTTGCTTGCATTTCCTGTAGAATAATGAAATAAATGATTTCCATTACCCTTGCTGTCCGGAGGAGGCTTCATGTTCAAGAATATGAATGAACATGTTGAACCCGTTTGCACAACACATAATAATATCCATTTATGAATGAAATATCATGTTAATAATCACCATTTGGTAGAATTTAAATATCCAGGTGTGGTCTTTCTGACACACAGGAAGACCAGCGATGATGGTGACCTTTGGTTTACTGTATGTATAAAACAGACTCACAATGGTAGTGACCTTTGGTTTACTGTATGTATAAAATGCCTCGAAAACGTAATGTCTTAGAGAAGATTTGCAAACAGGAGTGGGACAAAATATCTCCTGAGATGTGTGCAAACCTGGTTGCCAACTAAAAGAAATGTCTGACGAATTCTTACTGCACTCATTAAAATGCTAGTACATTTATAAGATTTGTGACATGCGTTTTTCTGTTTTTTTTCTGTTATTGTGCCTATCAAAGTTTAAATAATCCCAGCATTAAAATTATATACTGATAATTTCCTCGTCAGTTGGCAAATGTAAAAAATCAGAAGGGGATAACATTTTTTGGGAGGGAATGTGTATTTCCTGTTTCTCTTACAATGCCAGTACACCAAGATGATGGCGTTGTCGTGAATATAAACAAACCACCAGACCTCACCAACCATCTGGTTAACTGATAGGATGATCTTGAGTCTCACCACACCTTCTAACTTCTTTGAAACAAACATTTATGCTCTGGTAGATGGAAAACCACTTGCCAAATAAAGTTAGACAGACCCAAGATCACTGATCTGGCCAACTTCCTGGTTTGGCAAGTATGAAGTAATACCGCCCAGGATATGCAAACCCCCTAAAATACAGAAACATATCATACGGTACATGTGTCTATTAACAGTCATTTGTCTGTTTGCTTGATTAATGCAGGCAGGAAGGGAGGATCTGTGATCATGTCTCTGTTATCTACTTTTTTACTATGACTTTATTTAGACTTGGAGACCATGAAGAGACCACAGGACGCTGTCTTGTAGGATTAGCATAGATATGTTAGATTTTTTATTATGTAGACAAATTGCATTCTTCATTACAGTAATATTCCTCATGAAAACTAAAAGAGAAGCCGTCAAACTCTTATCAACTCTAAAGCAGATGAAAAGCATGCCTGATGTAAATGCAGTTACGGGCAATTTTACATGAGGTCATCAAAAGAACATACAATGATAATAGAAACGTCACCAAAGTAAAGCATTGCTTAACAACACTGTTCCACAGCCCCCAAGGCCTTGTCATCCTCAGAGAGTTTTAGAGATCTGTTGATGTTTCATGGCTGCTGGTGGTGGGGGGGTCTTCCTCTCCAAGGACATTCTCAATCCTACCAACTATGGACCAACTATGGAGCGTTGGTGGGACGTTATTCCCCATGCAAACATACAACACTGGTCTGAGGAAACTATGGACTGTGACCAATGTTATTCCCACCATAAGTCCAGGTGTCAAGTAACCCACTATGTGAACAGTACTTCCTAACAGCAAGATGGCGTAGAAGGGAAACCAGCAGGTGAAGTACATGGCTATCAGGGCAGACATTACTCTGAGGGACTTGGAGGACACACTGATCATTTGTCTGGTTCTCAGTCTCGGGAGAGTTATAGAGTAACAGAAGAAAATGAAGAGGAATGGTATTATAAAGCCACCAAATAAGTGACTCCAAAGTATCTTGGGAATGTATGTTATACTCACAAACATAAAGCGTGAGCTGAGGGCAGCAGATGAAACCCAGGTCAGGACCACCACAATAGAGGCCTTGTGGACAGTACGGTTGGTCTGAGACCAGACTGGAAACACCACAGACACACAGCAATCAACACTGATGATGACCAGAAGGAAGACGCTGCTAAACAAGGTGATGAATATCAGAGCAATGGTGAAGTAACAAATGAAAGGCCCAAAGATGCACTTGTTTGTAACAATGAGGGCAATGTTAAAGGGTGGAAGGGTAGCACAGAATATGAAGTCGGACACAGCCAGGCTGAGGTACCAGGTGGTGTTGACCGTCTTCTTCATCTTGAAACCAGTAATCCAGATGACCAGACCGTTCCCCAGAACCCCAACCAGGAAGGTGATGATGTGGACCACCAGGTACAAGTTACAGAGACCATCAGTGATGCAAATAGACATGGTTATGAGAGAGAAAATGTTAGGTCTATAATGGCCATAATACTCCATTGTAGGACTGATGTAGTCATAAACCTCCATTGTAGGACTGATATAGTCATAATCCTCCATTGTGTTTTGGTGTATGTGACCTGTAATCCCTGTGAAGAGAAGGTGTATCAGTAGTTAGGAAACTGTTTTAGATGCCTGAGTCCATCTTGAATCCAATGTCATTTACAGCAGTGAAAGTACACATGGTGTCCTCACACCCCCACACCCCCCACCACTTAGTGTTGAACCCAGGGCAGATAATTAGATTAACAGGGGGACTCCAGAGGTCACCACACATTAAGTAGAGTACAGTACAATGAGATGTATTGGAATACTGATTCCCTCATGTGAAACAGAGTCAAACCTGCCAGTTTAATCCTGACTATATGTTATTTCATTTCCACTTTAATCAAACTTCACACCACTACTGGTTCTTATCACTTTGGGTGGGTGGATGCTTCTTGTCAAAATATTTTAAAGTCATTTTTAATTTGGGGGAAGTCATCTTCCTTCAACAAGGCCTTTATTGTGAACTGTAAATATTGTCAATTACATCATAATAAGTAATTGGTTTGGCTCCCTTTTCAAATTAACTACAGAATAACTTGCTACTGGTAAGAATTCCAAAGTAAAATATTTCCAAAACTTTGGTATTATGGTATGTTGAATGATCTCTAACAATACTACATCTCCTACCACAATTGATGAGTTATCATCACACAATAATGATCGTGCAGTTGAACTTACCAGACTCTTAGAAGATCGTTCTTTATTCTCCTCCAGGACTTCTGTTTTAAAACTGTCTGCAAATATCTAGTTAGTATCGTATGGGGCTGGGTTGGGTTGGGGAAGAGGCGGATCAGGTGTAGACGCGGTTTTCGGCGTGTTTGTGTGTGTGCACGTGTGTGTGTGTGATGTAGGTCTGCAAATCTAGATATGGATGTGTATGTATGTCATCTCTGCGTTTCTATGCACAAATAGCTACATATTTCTTGGTAAAGGTAACTTTTTGTCCATTATAATAACATCAGATTGATCAAAAACACAGTGTGGACATTGTTAATGATCTGAATCACTATTGTTGCTGGAAACAGCAGATTTGTAGTGGAATATCTACATACAGAAACCTATTATCAGCAAGCATCACTCCTGTGTTCCAGTGGCACATTGTGTTTGCTAATCAAAGTTTACCATTTTGCTAGGCAACTTTGTTTTTAGAAAACCCTTTTGCAACTATGTTAAGACCACTGAAAACTGTTACAATCACAAAGACCATGTTATTCTTCTCTCATCACTGCGGTTGCTGTGCATCAATGTCATTTTGAAGCAACTACTATCAGTCCTTCCTTTTTACAACTGAAGAACGATGGTTGATCATGTAAGCTGCATTCTTATCGAACAGCTTCAGGTTATATTTGTTGAAGTCTTGATTGAAATGTAAAGATATTTGTAGCCCATTCTATTTATTACCTTTGGGATAGACACACTTTCATTATGGAAGATAGAATTCACGCCGCAGCATTTAAATATATATTGGTTTAAAGCTTATTGATCTGTTCAGTATGAGTTTATTTGCATGTAAAAACATATAACATTAGAATAGAAAATACATATTAAAAGAAATTTCTGGTTTATTCCAAAAAGTTATTAATTTCTTTTGAGACGGCTAGATCATTTTATTTTCAAGGAACATGTCAAGTTATAAACCTGAATATAACAAAACCAGTCAGAATCTAATGTACATTACCTAAAGATCTTTTCCTTAACCTTAAACCACAGGTTAAATGAAAAGGGAAAGCTGTAAATGATATAGGATTTTTTTTACAGTATATTATATAGAATAACAGGCCTAGTTTTAACCTGTGATTTGTTTGTGTATTTTAATATATTCTACCTTCAACACACTGCTCTCATCAATGCTGTCTTTTTGTCTAAAATGGTTGGTGAGGTCCGGTGGTTTGTGTATTTCCACATAGAGGACACACAGTTCTCATCAGTTTAAAGTCATACAGATTATTTTTGTCTTGGTGTACTGACAGTGTGGTGAGATGATGAGGTTGCACATCAAGTTAATCATCAAAGATGTTTTCATGGGATTCTGGTTGCTGCTATTAAATGCCTATTAGCTTTGTGGAAGACATTTAGTAGATAATATGATCCAGAGGACTGTAGTTATCATTGGTTAAAGCTGTATGATTCTAGGTAAAAAAAATACACAGTATTGAATATAGAGTACTGTAGTTCCAAACTAACCAGGGGACTCCACAACAAAGTAAATGTTATTAGTCCTTAATCTTTCACTCTTTGTATTTTTCCTTGACCGATGCTCTTCACCTTCTGACAAAAGAAAGGCAAGTAAAAATTCCTGTTATTCTGTCTGTGGTGTAATTAACAGTAAATACATTTTTACATATCAATTTAGGAGTTAGACGTTAGCATGAATAAATCTTCACCTAACACAGTTAAGTCAGTTTCAATGACCACCCATGACAAGTGAGTACATTGTATTCTCTACAACCACCAGAAGGTGGCGTTATTTTACAAATGAACAGACTGTTTTCAGGCCCCTAAATCTCCCCACCTGAATGATCCTCCCCACCTGAATGATCCCCCCCACCCTGATCCTCAAGTGAAAGTTATTTCTGTATTTGCTCCTATTTCACTTATATTAAATCGAACTATGCTTAGATGTCCTATGGAATAATAACTCCAATTCTTTCCATCACCGTTCCTGTTCAGGTAGGGAGACTTCTCCACCTGAGTGATCACCAACTCTGTTCCTCAAGTGAAAGTCATTTCTGTATTCACACCACTTTCGACCACATTCAATCATGTCCTATAGAATAGTTATTTAAATTATTTCCATCACCCTTCCTGTTCAGAACAGGAGGCTTCATGTACACATTGGACCCCGTATGTACATTACATAAAGATATCCAATGACATAAGGGGGCCATATCTATTAATGAAATATAATAATAATCACCATTCACCATCAGATACATTTCCAGGTGTGGTCATTCTGACATACAGGAAGACCAGCGATGGTGGTGACCTTTGGTTTACTGTATGTATAGAACAGACCAGCGATGGTGGTGACCTTTGGTTTACTGTTTGTATAGAACAGACCAGCAATGGTGGTGACCTTTGGTTTACTGTATGTACGAAACAGACCAGCGATGGTGGTGACCTTTGGTTTACTGTATAAATAAAACAGACCAGCGATGGTGGTGACCTTTGGTTTACTGTAATGTATAGATCAGACCCGCAATTATGGTGACATTTGGTTTACTATATGTATAAAACAGATCAGTAATGGTGGTGACCTTTGGTTTACTGTATTTATTTAACAGACCAGTGATGGTGGTGACCTTTGGTTTACTGTATTTATTTAACAGACCAGCGATGGTGGTGACCTTTGGTTTACTGTATTTATTTAACAGACCAGCGATGGTGGTGACCTTTGGTTTACTGTATTTATTTAACAGACCAGCAATGGTGGTGACCTTTGGTTTACAGTATGTACAGAACAGACCAGCAATAGTGGTGACCTTTTCAAACTTCTTTGTCATCGTTTTGTATGACAATCAAATAGGAGTTTGCTAAGACTAGCTGTTTCATTCTAGCTGTAATTTCTTTCTAATCAGGTTTGAGGCTGTGATGGTGTGAAACTGTCATCAGTGTGACCTCATCACACACAGAAAACCAGACAGATGTGTCCTTTATTTGCAAAGATGCAACTATGTAGGTGCCGTTACTGTACGTTTATGGTCAGTTTCATTTTTCCGATTTCTCAGATGCTGTAATGTGTCAAAAAAACAACAGTCCACTTTTACTTCCACCCTTGTAGCTTTTATTTCCTGTGACACTGAACTAGCAAAAAGTTTGAGAAACATACTTCATAACTAACCAGTCAAATTAATTAACATTCACACTCTTCCTTTTTATTTAACTGATCGCTGGTTAGTATTGAACTCCCTTGTTAATACCTGGTTAATAAAATCGTGATTAGATCCTTCCCTAAATCTGTGAACACAGCCAAACCTAGTTGAGTACCTGTATTTTGTACTTTTTCCACCACTGGTTCCGGACCACAACTCGACTCCAATTCAACCATTACACCTTGTGGTCAGTTTCTGAGGTTAAGGGACTTTCAATGACGTCAATGCTCCCGCAAAATCTCAGTAAAATTGAATTGAATATTGGGTGAAAGAATTAAACATCACATTGTTAATAAAGACAACTACTTATTTTTAGAAATTAATATTTCTGTAGAAGTATTGAACTTGTTTATATTTTTCCTTGAGTCCACATCTGTTCAGTCTGACTTAAACTTTCATGCCATTATTTTTTTTACTAGTGACCTCCAGTTGCAGTTTAGCTCTTTCCTTGCCTGAGTGCCAGATCTGTATTCGTTTTCTTGTTATTTTCTCTGCCTGTGTCAATGGGGCTGATTGCTCGCTGATAACGTTGGTTGTGTTTTAGTTGACCACATTGCAGTTGCCTGCCATGTCAGACTTCTGGATGGGTTTAACCTATCAGCTAACTAACATTATATGCTTTAGCAATCTGATGCCTAAATACAGAATGAATGGCCTTGCACAGAGCTTTTGGAAGCTCTATGCAGCCTTACCCTAATACAGTTGGCCTTGATCAACCTGCCTTCATTGTGGTTGATTGAGCTGTACTGATATCATACCTAACAGACACAGGATATAACTAACCTACACCCTCCGAAAATCTCTTACCTCCTATTCAGCAACACAGGACTGCTCTTGAGTTTATTTCAGAGCAATTGACAAGTGTAATTTCTTTGTAAACCTACATTGAATAATAGGTTAGGCTTAGAAGTTGGGGTTGGCGTGATCTGCCGAGTGAAACTTCATGATTTCTTTGTCAAAATATTCATCCGCTTATCCGGTATCGGGTCGAAGGGGCAGCAGCTCCAGCAGGGGACCCCAAACGTCCCTTTCCCGAGCCACATTTGCCAGCTCTGTCTGGGGGATCCAGAGGCGTTCCCAGGCCAGTGTCAAAATACACTCTCTCCACCTAGTCCTCGGCCTGTCCGTTCGATGTAAATGAGAAGCAGCTCTACTCCGAGTTCCTCACGGATGAATGAGCTTCTCACCCTGTCAAAATGTTGTTTGAAATCCAAATTGCAGTGTAGTCTGTTGAATTGTAATTGTTTTCAATGTAGATTACTGCCACAGGTTTATAATACACAGGTAGTGGATAAATGGAACATTAGTTTATATATTTATACATGGTTTTTTTCTGTTGGTTTAGACCAGGTGTGTCAAACCGGTTCCATGGAGGGCCGAGTGTCTGCGGGTTTTTGCTCTCACCTTGTACTTGATTGATTAATTAGGTCACTCATTGGTTAGTTTCTACCCTCACTTGGTTGTTTAGGTCTGAACTGGGAACCAATTGATAGGAAAACCCATAAACCTGCAGACACTCGGCCCTCAGTGGAACCGGTCTGACACCCCTGGTTTAGACAAATGTTAAAAAATGATATAGACCCTTTGCTGTTTTTGTAAAATAGATAAATATTGAAACATATTAAATAATAAACCTGTATTTTTTATGATCTATTTCTAACTTTTTGGTCTTTGAAACTCTCTCTTCGTGGGGGCGTTAGGAAAGACATCTGAAAATATTTGTACACACCCCTTTTTGTACTAAGTATTAAAACAAATTAGGATCACAATTTATTTTAAGAGTCCCAATTTCAATCTGTGGATGTTCTATTGATAGTTATACTATCAACAAACTTTCCACAAACTATCTGATCTTGATAGGTAACTGCTTGCTAAGTTTAGGGTTAGGGTGGGTGTCATTAGATACTGCAGTTTATTCAATTTTTACTGATAGTCAAAAGATATATACGTCCCACAGACACAGACACTTTTATTTTAGCTTACCCTGGGGGTCTATATGTTTACTCAACCAGGAACTAGGCCAGAAACATTGATCTCGGGTCTGTATAACTTTCAGCAAGTTGTTTTCTACTTACCAGAGAATAAGTGTTGTGTGGTTTTGTGTCATTAGTTGTTTCTCAGAAGTTAGAAGGTGATGTGAGACTCAAGATTATCCTGTCAGTTGGTTTGTGAGGTCTGGTGGTTTGTTTATTTTCACCTACCAAACACAGTTCTCATCAATGCCGTTTCTGAGAGCATTTTCATCTTGATGTACTGGCAGTTTAAGAGAAACAGGAAATACACATTTGTAATTAAATGTGTATAGAATACTTAAACATTAATTTCTGGATTTGAAACACAACAATGTCTTGACAAAAAATTTGTGTCGAGGGGTTATGGCTTGAGACATGCTGTGGACTTTCAAAATGGTGACTTGGTTCCATGTCTGGTTTATGTTATTTATACACAAAAATGTGTTTGAATGTTGAAGATGAGGTCTCACACCTTCAAGTAGGTTTGACACCTAGCTAGCAGGATGTTATTCATTTTGGCGCAAACAGGGTTAGTGGTTGTCTGGTTATAAAGTCTAATCTCAGTCATCTCTGTTACTGTGAATTCCATGATAAGATCATTATATCTCTATCTCATGATAGAGATTTTGCCAACACCACTTGTGATAACATTGCTGGATTACTGAGAAACTGACCTCAGTATACAGTGGGATTGAGGTGTGAGGGAAACAGAAAAAATTGAGGGGGCGTTAAAACAACACAAGGGTCTTGGTTAGACAGACTGTAAATTTATTGTGATTCAAAAATAAGATTACAAAGAAATGCATTAGGCTTGAATATTTTTTTTAACTAACTAATAAACAAACTTTGGTTAATTAATGTAGTATGATTATCAATTTTGTATAATTATCTACTACTGGTAATAAACCAATAGTAACAAGTGTTGGACTAAAAGGAAAGTGTGGGAGGTATGGTTGTAGGTTAGCAGTTTCCTGTGGTAGTCAATATGTTGAACACCTCTCATTCCTCTGCATGCTGAACAGGTCACAGCTGCTAGTGATGTCAAACTTCAGTTTGGGTTCTAAGGTGGTCAAAGGTCAGAGAAGATACCTGTTAATAGGAGACGGCAAGACTGAATCCGAGATATGTCTGTGCTGGCCTGTCCAATCTCCATGTCAATGTTTGCCGTGTCAACGATATAAACGACAGCAAGACATCACAAACAGATCTGGCTAGGAACGAGCTAAACCATGGTAATGGCTCAACAGTGAACTATTGATAGTTGAATGATACCATTCCACATTTACCAAATATGATACATCAGATGTGAACAAACAGGTTAGTGGAAAGACCAACCCAAGGGGGGTGTGTGTTAACCCCACGTTGCCAGCCCTGTGGTATTGTCCCAAAGTTTGTGGTAGCAAGTGGCCGGGAACTTGAGTTAATGCACGTAACCTTGTTTCCCTGAGGGAAGCTTGGCTCTTATTGCCATGAAGGGGGGGTTGTACTCCCGTCTTGCTAAGCACCCATTTGACCTTAAATGTTTGTGTTTGGAGTATTGTTAAGTCACTGCCTCACAGTTAGCTGTGGCACTGGGAAAACAGGGTGTGAATCCAGCTCAGGGATTGGCCATGGGGTTCTGAGGGGGTGTTTTGATTGGCCAGCATCACCTGGGTCTGCACGGTTGGTAAATAAAATCTAGCAGCACCTTGTGGCGGCTTGGGTGCAACGACGAACAATTCGGCAAGTTGTGTTCCAACTTATTTAATTATATTTATTATTAGTTTATTCAGAGAAATCGACTAACATCTATGTTTTCGACAGTTCAGCAATGTATAATAACAGATATCACAACAAAAAAAAGTTATTGACAATATCCTGCAAACACCACAGACCCATTACATGTCAGTTTCTGATGATTTAGAACCTTTTAAGGAATGTGTCACGGACGCGTTATGTCTCGTTTTACCATGAACACGTACGTAACATCTTACATGACTTGTCATACCCTGAACGTGACTTCTAACATGCCAATAAACAGACGTTTAACAAACTACAGGGAAGAATGGAATCAATGAGCGGAAGAACTTAACTGATACAGATGCTTCCATTCAGGTACAACGATTTGACTGGGTAGCTGAATTCGACGTCTGTGTTTATTACAGCATGTAAGGATTCTGCTCTAGACTGTGGCTGAAAAGGATAAGATGATGTGGAAAAACTGACTGAACCATTTAAGTCATTATGCAGATGTGAGCGACTTATAGTGAGTAGTGGGTACATACTTCATATACTGGTCCTCTGAGGGGAATTGTACCCATAACCTTACTGTTGCAAGCGTTATATTTTATCAACTGAGCTACATGGGACAACTAACAAATCAGCAAGTTTTGTTCCTTATTTATGTGTATTTATAATTATTATTTCTTTTTTACAGAGAAATCGATAGCTCTGCCATGTATTATAACAGAAAACCACTTACAAAGAAAAATATTGAACATTAACCTTAGAAAAACATCCACAATAATTCACAACAAAAAAGCTATTTCATGAAAATAATAAATAATTAATAATAAAAAGTGCATTGATCAGATGTTTAAAATGCCTGAGGTAGTAGAAAGTGATGCTTAAGGTTGTTCTGCAAGTTGTTCCATTCAAGGAAATGTGTTTTCTACAGGACCACCTTATATTGGAACATCAACCAGCCTTCTAGATGGCAAGGAGACCCTGAACCACCTGAAGTATATAAAATATGATGATGTGTGTGAAAATGTGCACCAGGTATACAAAGTAAAACTGCGGGACCAAGATTGTTTCCCAAGCCTTTGACTGGTCAACCAACAGGGCAACACAGCTCCGTTTCTCATCTCTGGCTTATACAATTCACCGTGGGTGAACCAATGTAGTCGCGGTAATTGTCACGTGTCCAGGTATAAACCTTTAAAGTTTAAACAGCGGCTCAGAAATGGGTCACACGAGAATCTATGTTGTCTCACAGATCCAGTAGGTTGAATTAAAACACCCCCAGTTCCACCATTGTCCTTGGCCTGAGTTGAAACCCAAAGCCACACAGCTATTGGATGTACCAGAAGGTGTTTTTGCCCAAAACCTGCAGGGGAAACAGCATAGGGTTAGACTGAAGATCCTAGAGCAGTGTTTCCCAATCCTGGTGCTGGGGACCCCAAGGGGTGCACGTTTTTGTTTTCGCCCTAGCGTTCATACGCCTGATTCAAATGTTGCTCTACCACATCAACCTACCGATTTCTTCATCGACGTAATGAACCATTAATTTCAACCTTTTATCTTCGAGCCTTTGATTTGAATCAAATGTGTGAGTGCCAGGGCAAAAACAAAAGCGTTGCACAGAGAACCAGTCCCGCTGTTCGGCCGTCGGCGTTATCTGTGGTCTCTTACGTGGTGTTGGTCAGCGATGTGTTGTCGACCCATTTCCACGTCCTCGCAGTCACCGAGTAACTCAGACCGATCCAGGACGAACTGCCCGCGGCGTGCAACCCGTTGACAAATATCTGGTTTAGTGAAACATCAAACAATATGGTAAACGCCTAGTCTACCCTGATGGTGTTATTCATTACTCAGTCCATTCCTCTCACCTCTTCCGCTTGGCTCTTAATGGTCACCAGGTCCGCTCCCCTGTCCAGGCAGTCCCGCCGGCTCTCGTTCCACGTTTTATTCTGATTTGATGTGTAATAACAGCTGCTGTTGCCAAACACGATCCACCCATCCGGACAGCACCCTATACGTTGTACATCTCGTTCCTTTAGTAGTGATCTTTTGACACCAGTTTAATATGTGCGTCAAAATGATAAAACTAAAATGCGCAAGTCACATTTGAACACTTTAGCCAGAGTGGTTTTTCAAACGACGATCAGTGATTTATCTTACTTTGGACGGTCAGGTTACGGTTCTGTAGCTGGTCTATCTGCCCCTGAAGCTGAGCTGTTTGAAAGGAATCTGTAGAAGATACAGCGATTGTTGCATTCAAATCTATTTTATTTGATTGCGGTTGCCTACAATGGGACATGTGTACACGTTGAACTTACAGTAGACAGACAGTCCTATGAGTCCGGCCAGGAGGAGAACACTGAGCAGGCCGAGACACAATGCCAGGTAGGAGGTTCTGTTTTGTAGGCTCTCACAACCTGACCAGAAAAGGAGATTCTATAAACTGCAATTATATAAACTATCAAAATGTTGGATTACATAATCAACCAATGAATGCACTTTAAAATAACTACACACAATGAAGATTTCTAAATTGTAAAAAATGTCTAAATTCTTCACTAAATTGTTTATTAATAATTACTTAATCACATATTTTTAAATATGTTATATATACAAGCTTGTACAAACCATTTAATGAGCCTTAAATATCAGGGCCGGTCCCAAACCATGTTAAACACTAACACTTTTGATCTATATTTAATTATTGTGGAGAAATTACCTGATGACTAACAAACAAATCATAATTGCTTTATTAAGTGTGGATAGTGTCATACAGTGTGTGTGTGTGTGTGTGTGTGTGTGTGTGTGTACATTACCGGACTGATTTAATTGTTGAGTGCTCTTTGGGGTCGCTCTGTCCTCAGTCGGTGTTCTCGCGCCACGTCTCATGTCCGGGGCTTCATAAAGGTTCTCATATCCGATGTCATCGTAGATCAAATCTCCATTATCTAACGAATCTCCTGAAACACATTGTTTTCCCTGAACATCTTTGTTGCAATTCACAATGTCTTCGGACAGCTCCATAGCCCAGCACGGTCTCCAGGTGAGAGGTGTTTCGTGACTTGGACTAGCTATTTATAATGATGACAGGAAGATGCTGTACCAGGAATTCAACTTATATGCAATGAGGCACAAATGGACAAAATAGACAATCATATTTAAATACAGTCAAATGTATTGTCTCATATCCCCAAGCCAATTCAGTGGGCTTCTCAAATTTGCCTTGCAGATAAGGATTTTCGTATTACACCACGGAGTGTTTGTGTAGCTGTATCCATGTATTAAAACAGATGGTGTGCAATGTCATGAAGGTTCATAGGCCGTTATAACACAGGAAGAAAGAAAGGATGCTCTTCACAGACTGAAAACAAAAAAATATTTTCAAATTATCAAACTGATCAATGGCCATTTCTGGAAAACATTATTTCAAATTTCCGTTTAGATATGTCCATTTTGAATCCACGGCCATGTGTATGTTTGCTCAGTTTGTACAGAATGGCACATTCTACCCACGGTTTTGGGTTACGAGAAAAATACTGTACGCGCTCACCGTATGTGTCCACTGACTGACTGAAACCTATTGAGATGAACAAAAATGAACGAACATTACTGATTTTGACCACCACGCGTGTTCATGTCTTGCGTGTATGTTTACAGGTACATGCCTGTATGTTATTATATTTGTATACAAATGAGTCCAGCCTTGGGATGGTTGTTTGACAGGGAAGTGCCATGTTAGGAACGTAGTTGTACAAGCAATGGAGAACATCTGAGAAACAAAACAGTAATATTTAAATGTTTAAACAAATGTGACATGTAACAGTCGAAAGCAAAATTCTCCAACAAACAAACTGTAAGCACTGGTGATGTTATTAGAACATCTCTTGTTCACGTCACACCTTACTTGTCAATTTCTTGAACCATAGAAACTCTGTATGGAAACATGAATTTTGAATTTCAAAGAACACGAGCAAAAGCGTAAATATATTTTTGGGGATGTTTAGGATTTCTAAAAAAGGTCTGATCTATTTCAGATACATGATCCTGTGTGGCTTGGTAAAGTATGATGTTTGCAAGTCCAGGGCTAGGGGTTCAGTTCCCACTGGGAGCAACTAATGGAAAAACCAATGGGGCTGTTATGAGAAAAGTACACACTCAGTATCTTCTTAATGTATTGACATGTCTATGTATCTTTTTATGAATATAGAACAGCCCATTTCACATATTGACCACCAGATGTTGCTATAACACAGATAGAAAACTGACACACATCAATTATTGCGTGACTAAAAGGGGTTTGTGTGTGACTGTATCCGTGCATTATTGTGGGAAGCCCAGAAGTTTAGACTGCCTCATTGGCAATGTGGCTCTCTTACTGTGGTGAATCTCCAGCTGCATTGCCTTGCTACTGTAGTAAGAGATCAGCTATTAAAGATATAGTTTGATGTATGCCAAACGTTTTATTCCGGAAATTGTTATTTTAGTGGAAAACTTTTAAGTTTCAAGTGCTGCCTAGAACCCAAAGGCTGTTTGTTAGGAATGAAATAGTGCAGGTGAGAAGATGCCGAATGCTGAAGAAAGGATTGTGAACTGAATGCGGTCAGTACCAGCTGTTGTTGGTCAGTGGATCCACACTGTCATTAACCTGTTGGATAATGAAACACAGGCTACAGTGATATTTTGTGGAAACGATATAGGCTACAGTGATAGTTGGTGGTAACGATATTTTCCAATGTGGTGGGCAAATTAACCTATTAGCCATAACTATATGTGCTTGAATAGTGAATAATTTGACCTGCCAGAACACACTGAAGGACAAACAAATACTTATAATCTTGAATAACTATCCTTTGCGTTTTTGTTGAACGTTAAAGATGCATTCCAGGATTTATGTCTACTAGGTGTAAAAGTTGCACTGTCGAGCTAAAATTGGTCCATGAAGATGGCACTAAGTATGTCCAGATATGTACAGATATTTGCCCCAGGTCATCAAAACCATTTGCTTGAAACATCCTGACTAACTACGGAATGACAGGGACTCTAATTTACATTTATTTTAACTAACAAATCTCTCATCCAGCCAAAAACGGGATGTTTATAAACATTTGTCAATATCGCAGTAGTCTCGGACCGCGTATATATGTAGCATCCACGGCAGTTTGGCAGCACTTCGGTTGACGCTTTTCATACAATAACATCACTGTGCTGAGTTTGTTGTTTTCGCCAGGTGAGGCGTCTTGTATCACACCGGAGTGTAGACATTTCAGAAAGCTCCATAACAACTGGAGTTTGACGTTGAGTGGGGGAATAATGGACAAGGACCGTACTGCTATACATTTCAGCTGTCACTGTGTTTGTCATTTGGAAACAGAATGGTGGGTAAAGGGCTGAACGTTGTCCATGTTCGATACGCAGGAGACAGATGAGGGGCTGTGAGATTCTGGCCACTTAAATTGACATTTGCGGAGGCGCTGATCTATGGGGAGGCGAGGTTCAGGTGGAAGGCATCGTTAAAATGACTGCAGTTGTAACTGCAGTCTGAATGTGCTTCCACTTGCCGATAACCATCGGAACTGGCAAAAGAACATTGTGAGGGAATGACGAAGATAGTTGACACTCAAACATCACGCCATGAGAATAAATAATCTTTTATTGTCTTCTCACCAGACACAAATCCACCTTTGTTATGGCCTGATGGAGACATAGCTAGGCTCATCGACCATGTTACAGTGTTTCTCTGTTGTAGGGGTCTCCACACTTTTTGGGCATTATATCTACTTAAAAAATGTTTTTTAATGATGCAAGGTTAGAGAAATCTAACATACCCTGAGGCGGAGACATGAAAATTATATCCACAAGTTCATCTGACTCTGGGGACGAAGATGAAATGCTAAATACTGAAAAATCCCTTGAAGTAGACAAGAGCTTGGTGAAAAGAACTGGCCTGTAGATGCAATAGGGTACCATTTCAGATGTAGCTTTGAGTGAAGGGAGTTGTTGATCAGGAAGTTTCTGGTCTGAAGCTAGGTGTTTTCGTCTCACTGAACTAAGAAACACATCACTTCCTCCGTGGAAGAGCTGGGGAAAGGTCCTGTTTGAAGTCATTGAGTGCCACGCCTTTGAGTGTTTGTCCTACGTGATTCCTTAGCAAAAAAAGAGTTAAGGATTAAAGTTCTGAATACACTGTTGGATCCCAGTTTCAGTTCCCTTCCACGTAGTGCAAGAACATAAACCCTATTTGATTGTTAGTTCCTATAGTTCTAATGGTTTCACTCTTAATTAATGGGACAATGAAAAATCGGGTTCTACAATTGACCGATTGCGTTTGAGCATGAGGTATTGAATACAACCCAAAACCTATCAGTAAGTCTGACGTTAGTGTAAAGCACCTGACCATCCAATCGTTATTTAACAGACATTTATGTAATTATTGTTATTTCGGCTGTTTCACTGGTTGAGGTTGACACAAGTAAAATGCAGCTGATTTGACATTTAGATATCTCATACCCCAGAGGTAGAGAGGAATCCGTCTGCAGGATGCAAATGCTTCTGAGAGCTCCCTGCGTCCTGCCACCAGCACGTAACGCCTCCCTCCTGCAGCCCGCTCTTCATTCCTAACAGGTTCGACTTGCCACACATTTCCATGTGCCCGGGAATCGTACCTGAGTTCTGTTGTGTCTTTCTGCTGAGGGAAGACACAACCTTGAGGAGGCGCAGACAGAAAAACGCGTCTGATTTCGCCGCACGTGCCTGGCCTGCAGAAGCAAACGTTAACTTAACACCTGCAGAAGCCCCTCAGTAAAGTGTGTCTCTGTGAAGCAAGTAGGAATATCCAGGGAGAGTAGACATAATCCACTCTGATGACTGGGTTGTCAGATCCCCTGTGCACACACACACACACACACACACACACACAAACACACTGTCATTCCTCTCACATTCAAACAGACCAACCGCCTCACACTCAGCCTGCGGTTGATCTGTTATGCTGAACGCGTCACACGAGTCTCATCCTCTTATCTCACTAGCCGTGTCATGAGCGACACAGACGCGCATGCTACGTGTATCGCCGTCATGCCATAGACCCCTTCAAAAGCCGCCCTCTTCCTCTTCTCTGCATTTCTTCATCCTCGCATTCCCAATTTTCACCCATCCATTCGGAGCAGATGAGGGTGTGATTAAGCAGGTGCGCACACACACACACACACACACACACACACACACACACACACACACACACACACACACACACATAGAATGCTGTTCCTGATGACTCACCATCAGTGGACGGGGAAACAATGCATGCAATAACAGTCATAAGCTTTGTCTTGAATGGCACCCTATTGCCTACATAGTGCAAGGTTTTAGGGCACTAAGTGAGAAATAAGGTGCCATTTGGGACGCGCAT
>JACXGJ010004963.1:0-42001 GCA_016801105.1 Esox niger
GATACAGACACACACAAACAATCACACTGTCCTGGTCGCAGGTTAACCAATCTGACACACACACCAACAATAATATTGACCTGGTTTCTATCTGGCCATTGACGGCAACATGAAATGTGCTTAAACGTCCATGTCAACATAACAAAAACATTGACATCTGTGAAATAGATATGTGACAAATGGCAGTGGAAAAATCTGTCAACAGGGTGGTAAAAATCCTTGATAGGTGCTGGAGTAGAAATAAGTAATGATAAATGTACCTTTTTAAATGGGTTTGAAATACATTCTTAATTGTGCAATTCTGCATATTCTTAGACATACTTATTAGAGCTACATATTTTTAATACGCCTAAACACAGGTTAGGCATATTATAGGTCATCTTTATCACAGTCAGAAATCAAGGATAACACTTCACATTATACTGGTGTAATGTCCAAAAGGCATCTGATTCATGGGGAAATGTATATAGATGTCCTTGAAATTTTCACTAGCAAGTGCAGATGGTGTTATCCAAATATAGCCTTTCTTGTGTCTCTTTTCAGTGATGGATTAAAGCCTTAATGCTGTCATGGATAGCCCATATTTTTTACAAGTAAATGAAGACATTTCTTCCAAGCAGTACACCCCCATACTCCTTTGACTAGAAAATTATTTATAATTTACACCGACCATGCCTTTAATTATATATAGTATTTTTTTATGTATAATTGGTACACAAATAAATAAAATTATTTCCTGCATAACCTTGTGGTTTTTATAGAACCCTATGAGTTTCGGCTTAGTTTGAATGGAGCAGTAATATGGCGGAGGCATTGCACTCACTACGCTCAACGTTGTGACTGAGGTCCACAGGGTGCTCACTGGGGTTAACCAATCACAAGGTTTCACAGCCTAAATTGTTGATATTCCTGGGCAGGAAACTTTACCAAAATGCCTGTATAGAACGTGCATGCCTCAAACGTTGGCGGAAACATTCAACGTACAAAGAGTGACCGTATAAACATACAAAATTATTTTTGGAAACAATAATGAAACAATCCTGGAATTCCAATCTGAAAGGGATGTTGGTCAAACCAATATAGACAAATCAAAAAATGTTGTGTGTGTAGATTAACTCATTAAGGGCTGTATTTTTTTCTGTTCTGTAGCTTGGGGGTGCAATGGCCCCAGCAATAAAGGAGCTTTCACGATGGCTGGATGCAAACACCGAGTACTGCGTGGCACCCGACTGGGCAGATGTAGTGAAACACTCTGTGAGTTGCATGACATTTTCACCCTCTCATCCACAACCAAGTCACCCTAAATAGTTTCATTAGAATCCTTTCATTTTGTGGTCTTAGTGGCTGCATCCATGTACTCCTGCAGCATGGGTTCAAATCCTTTCATTTTCATGTACCCATTTAATCATGTTGAATCATCAGTTGCTGACACATTGCTGACACGAAATGTTTTGTCTTATAAATAGTTGTCTTTAAATTTATAACCCCCTTTTCAGGGCTTTCTTCCTGAGGGCATGTTCACCCGCATCCTCACCGAGCCGGTGTGCCGTGAACAGGGGCCACGCCGCCGAGGCCGCCGTCCACGCAGCGAGATGCCTAAGCCGCTACTCTCGGATTCACCGATGGGCCCGCTTTTCATGAACAGTGGCCTGATTGGCAGCATGGACCTAGTCAGCCTCCAGAACCTCCGCAACATTCAGGGCATCCCGCTGTCTGGATTGATGGGATTCCCCCACGGCTTTGCCGTGTCCACTGGCGAGGATTCCAAAAACGGCCTGAGCATGCTACCTATGATGCTTCACGGCATACATGGGTCCCCCCACATGTTTAGTGTCCAGGGTCTGATGGGGCAGCCGCCCACCGGGTCCACGCCCGCGACCTCCCCTTCCTCCTCCTCGGTTGCCACAGTCACCACCACCACAGCCTCTTCCTCCTCTGCAGCCAGCAGCCCCTCCGGAGGCTCAGTCCAGACATCCTCGAACGTGGGGGCCGAGGGCTCTGGCGGGCAGTCCTGCGTGGAGAGAAAAAGGGAGGAAAAGCATTTGGCGGAAGGGAAGCAGCAAAGCGCTATGGGCAACCACAGCATTGCTGCCATTACCACAGTGGCGGCCAACAGCGGCAGTAGCAGTGTCAGCAGTAGCAGTGGCAGCCATCTTGCCTTCAACCCATTCCTCATACCGGGGATGTCCCACGGACTACTGTACCCTCACATGTTCCTACCACATGGGGGGATCATGGCGCTGCCCGGCATGCCGCCTGCAGACTCCTCCAGCAGCCCCAAGCGGAAGAAGAAGAGAACAAGGGAGGAAGAGGAGGCAGGCAGCTGTGTGCAGCCGGACAACGGGCCCCTAGAAACACCCAGCGACAGTCAGACTGAGGAGACTGTGGACCAGACTGGGCCTGTGGTTGGCCAGCAGACGGAGGACTGCATTCAGGAGGAGGGACACCATGCCCAAGCTTCTCCTGAAGTAATCCCTGACAAGAACATTGATAGGGAGAGAGTTGTGCAGGAGAACATGGCAGTGGAGGAGCAAAAACTGCTTGAAGAGGAGAGAGAGTTAAGGGGGACAGAGGATTTGCAATAGTCCTCTTCTCCCTCCTCTTTCTGAACGTGCAACAGTGTAAACTTTGTGGTGTGTAAGTTAATGTTCATGTAAAGACTTTTAATATCCACTTATTAATGTTTATAGAGCTCCTGCCCTGTAGCGAACTATGTGATTATCTTATACTGTATATCGCCACACATGCTTCATTCAAGAACATGAGAGAACTATGTAAAGAGATGGACACTCCTGCATGCAAACACACACTTGCAAACAACGGTAGGGAGGAATTACAGTACTGAGCGGTGTTAAATGGTTATAACAGCTTCAGCATCTAGACGTCTGCAGCATCATAAATGTGGCACTTTAAGATGCCTGGTATGTCCCCGTGGCACAAAGGTCAAGTTGGGGAAGGGTTGAGGTCAATTCTTAAGTTTCAATTATTGAAATATTATTTAATTTAAATGGGCCAGATCCTACTGGAAACTGATTTTTTATTTAATTTTAATTAATGAAGGTAGAATGTAGTTCAAACAAATTCAGTGGCTTATTCATTCCATGAATATAAATGTTGATATTGAAATAATCTACATATACTGTGTAACCTGAGGTTTGAACATTTCATTAAATCATCTCTTAAAACCAATAATAATAACAGGGTTTGGGTTCTTCAAAATATTAAAATATTATAAATCATGTTTTGGGTTTTCTGATTAATTATTCCTAATTCAATTTATTGTACCAAAATATGTTTTCCAGTGTGCTTTGTCAAATATATGTTATAAACCAAGGTAACATTTAAAATGGTATGGGTGTTTGGCATATCATTTTGAAAAAATATTTGTAAAATTAATGTTTGAAGTTTAACTAATTTAATTATAGCCATGTGGTTCACACACTGGCTTCTTATAGACTGTGGCCAATTCCAATTAAGTAAACATTCAGTATTTTTATTAAATTCTGAAATTCAAAATTAACCTCAACCCTGCCTTTTGAATGAGAAGGAAAGTTGTTTTTCCTACCAAAACATTTGGACGGCTAAGAGGAAGCTGAAGGCTAAAATGCAGCAACATACAGTATGTAGTGAAATGTAGGGCTGGGTTGTGTTCATTAGGCTCCACGCTGAAAACGTAAAACCTCTAGCACGGGAAAAGGAAAATAAGCATTTCTTATCAATCCAGGTTTCCCCCCTCTGTCTGTTTCAGTAGTTTTTTGTTTTAGTATTATTATTATTTGTTGTTTTATGGACACAACCCAGACCGCTCTAGCTGTTCAAGTTCATGGACTATGGTTTTCTCCATTTTCTCCGTTATTTTAATATCTCCCTACAGTTGTATTTCAACCCCTCAAAAATACAATTAAAGGCAATTTGAATTGAAAGTCCTTCCAAATTTCTACTACAATAATGAATGAATGTTATAGGTTATATTATTTTTCTTAACAATGCATGCACGGTAGCTTAAAGCTCCAAGTTTGCTGCTAAGAATTTCCCTATAGGACGCTTTTCATCCATCCCTATCTGGTTTGTCTTGATGTCGCTGCTATGTAAACATTGTAGACAGAAACAATTTATGACGGCACTAGAGTAAAAAATTATGTACTGTATATGTTAACCAATCTAGTGAACACATGTTCAGTACAACATTAGCTCAAGAGTACCAACAATGACTGCTTAAATCTGAAAGCAAAGAACAATCCTGAGTTTTGATAATGCTTTTTAGAAATGTATTCTCACACAGTCACTTTTAAAGATGCCCTTTTATTCCCAGTATCACGTTACCTGTCACGTTACTTGTGTATGTTGGGATGTGGTCAGCTTTGCCAGAGAGCGCAGTGAAGAGGTGCCATAAAAAGTCTGTCAAAGTGGGCTCTGTTGAGAAACCTCACCCAGTGAGGGACAAGCACACAGAGAGGACTTAAATAAGAAAAGTGTGTGTAAATTAAAGAAAAAAAATCTGTCCATACCAATAATCTGTTTGTCCAGTGTTAGGGAAAAGTTAGTTGTTTGATCCCAGAGATACTGTATTTAAAGCAGTGGCAGAGTGCCTCGTGTTGAAAGGTTTGTGGTCTCCAGTTCTCTCCTCAGATTCATTTTAAACCCTGTGTAGTCTATGTCATACTAAGGATTTTTTTTAATGTAAATCTATTTAGCTGTATTATTGCTGTTACTTTGTTTAAAAGCACACCACATTTTTATTTCTCCAGGATGTCCCTCAACATTGGGGGATTGGCAAAATCAGTACCAGTGTTTCTTATAACTTACTGTGCTGTTACAATATACACTACATGTATGAAAATGTTTATTTTACTGTTAGTTTCACAACAGGGTCTGTTTTGGGGGCTTATCGTTTTAAACTTCGCTTTTCAACTTTTGACATAATTTTTGTTTGTTTTCTAGTATGAAAATATTTTTTGCACAGTGTCCTTTTGGTGAATGTTTATGTGTGCCTGTATTCTGTCTATTAATCTTTTATTTGTGTGTGTGTATTTGTGCATGCATGCGCACACTTACACACAGCGGGCCACGAGGGACATTCTGTTGTACGTGTTGTCTTGCTCTGTTGCTCTAGTGTCGCCTTTCTTTGTTGAAAGACATGTTATTGTTGCCTTGTCACAATTTGTGACTATATAATTTATTTGTTTTACTTTGCCAAACTTTCACCAAAAATGACATTTTTCTTTCAACTAGTCGATTATATTAAAAGTAAAATGCCTTATTTAGCTAGTGTTTTATATAGAGATTTTTTTTTACATCTCCATAATGGAAATTATCTATCAAAGGTATTTTTGGTTTATTTTGTTGTACGTGCCGTTCAGTTTTATGCATACATGCCTTGGTAATGTGCAAAACCTAGATTTGGACATTTGGTTGTTTCAGTCACTGCACTGTTATGGGGTAATCTTTTAAATCTTTCTTTATATTCTAACTTGCTCCAAATAGTGACTCAATCAATTATACAAAGCACAAAATGGAGAATAACATATTACTATTCTCATTAGTGCCTCTAAAACGTGGTCCAACAATTTCTCAAATTTGTCAAACTTCCATTGATTACATAATGTATGTATAATTAATCAAGGCTGAAGTCACTAACACAGGAACATCTCAACTACTTCTCCTCTCATGTAATGGTATCAATGTGAAGGCTGTCATCAAATTCCTGATTGATCAGGTCTTATAAGTCTACCCTTGTTTCACTAAAATGACAAGCTTGTCACATACTTGTATTCACTGAAGAGGCCTTCAGTTTTTGTAGACACCCAAAGTGCACAGAATGGGTTCAGCTGAAGCGGATGTGATATTAAAAACCTATGATCATTCAAATGTGAACCCATTCTGCATGATGGATCTAATATTTCACCACCATTTGCGGAGTAATGTGTTTTAAATAGACAAGTAACCCGTTTTGGGGAATCAAATAATATCCAACTAAAGTAGATAATTAGAGCGATGTTAAAATTTCATCAAACACTCCAGTCCACATCTATTTGCTATTACTTTGCGTGTATGTGAAAACTTGAAAAAACGAATTGATGCATTTTGTAACTACAGTTGAAGGTCAATGAATATTTATTCAGTCTTCATGTCGTGAAGAAAACGTTTTACTGTGTGTTTTCTTTTCAGTTAGTCTTTGGTAATTTATGGAAAGGTCATCTTAATTTCAAGTCATGTGTCTCATGTATTTATTGTCCAAGTCTTGTCTACGCATTTCCATGTCAGTGTGTGGTTTGTTACATCAAAGGGTTCAGAGGAACAACAGTCATGCTGAGGCTTGCTGGGTCTTTAAAATGTCAGAATGTTTATTGTATCTGTTTTGCCTTCACCTGCGGCAAGTAGAGTTGAAATTGAACAATGTAATTACTTGATTTCCTTGAATAAGTAAAACATGCTTTACTTAACATTTTGTGGTTAATTGGGTTATGATCTATTTCTGGTCAGAAATTCGACTGTGTACATTGATTTGCACGTTAGGGGAATAATACAGGTTCTGGCTTGCCAATGCCATGCTACTGTTGTGGTTGTAAGGCAGGGTATGCTGGTTTTATAGGCCCTGACAGTTGCCACTTTAACAGAGATGCCAGACCACTGTGTGTGTGTCTGCATGCATGCGTCTAGGATCTGTTTAACAGCTGCTTGCTTAAGGACCATTAGCAGATTAGGACATTTGTTCTCAGCTCATGCGGTCTTATGCCGGTGTTCACTAAATGGGTGTACTGTAAGTCTTCAACTTCATTCAACCAAGTGCACTTCAAGTGGGAACATCATGCTACAAAAGAAAAAGTACTGGCTGATGTCAGTAACATAACGAGTGGATTTTTTTTCTTTGTTGAACTAGCTCCAATATTCCCATGTGGACCAATCACATAACTCAGAACATGGTATGTGATCTTTTATTGTGCAATAAAAGATGACTTTCAACTTTCATTGAGTGAGGGATTGTTCATTTTGCAACCACACAGATGGAAAGAGTTCATTATATCTATACCATAATTGTTCCATGACATTGTCAATGTTTTACTAAAAGTTATTTTTAAGTATGGTTTTTAAGTAATGGTTTCCTTTTGTTGATGTTTGACCAATGAGTGAAAATAGTTGGTGATACACCAATCTTGAAAAGTTACAGAAGAAGCTTATACTTGACCGATCTGATAAAAAAATACAAGCATATATTCCAACTTTTTCAAGAGCTTCTCAAGTTCTCCACGCTCTAGGACTATATATAAGGTGGTGAGACGCATATTTGAGTGTAGCAGATACAGTGGGTATAGAAAAGAATCACCCCCCTGTAAAATAATAATATTTTGTTGGTTTGCAGCCTGAAATGAAGACAGACAGTTTTTGTTTCATTCAGGTATATTTACTCAGTGCAACTTATAACATCCAAGTGAAAGATAACACCAACATGTCAGAAAAAAACAATCACTGTTGGAAAATGGAATTGGAAAAAGGATCACCCCCTTGTTTCACAATTTTGTTGAACCACCTTTTGCTTTAGTTACAGCCTTTAGTCTGTTGGGATATGTCTCTACTATGCGCATCTAGATGTTGTAATATTTGACCACTTTGCAGAACTGCTCAAGTTCAGTTAAATTTGATGGTGACCGTTTGTGGACTGCTGTCTTCAAGTCATTCCACAGATTTTCAGTGGGGTTTAAGTCTGTGCTCTGACTAGGCCATGCACAGACATTCACCTTTTTCTCCTTCAACCACTGTGTGGTCAGTTTTGCTGTGTGCTTTGGGTCATTGTCATGTTGGAAGGTAAATCTTCCCATTGACAACTTTCTGGCAGAGAGCAGCAGATTTTCCTCAAGAATTTGACAGTATATTGCCCCATCCATTTTTCCTTCTATCCTGACAAGTGCTCCAGTCCCTGCTGGAGAGAAACAACCCCATAACATGATATTACCACCTCCATAGGAATGGTGTTATTTGGATGGTGAGCTGTATTGGATTTTCACCAGACATATTGTTTGGCGTTGAGGCCAAACATTTACATTTTAGTCTCATCTGACCATAACTCCTTTTTCCACGTGGCCTTAGAATCTTCAAGGTGCGTTTTGGCAAAGCTCAGTCATGACTGCATGTGGCCTTTCTTGAGGAGTGGCTTTTTTCTTGCAACCCTCCCATACAAGCCACATTTGTGGAGAATTTGTGATATTGTCACATGCACACAATGACCACTCTGTCATGAATTCCTGCAACTGCTTCAGAGTTGCTGTAGGCCTCTTGGTAGCCTCTGACCCGTTTCCTCCTGGCTCTTTCATCTAGTGTGGAGGGATATCCTGACCCAGGGAGGGTCTGTGTTGTACCAAATACCTTCCACTTCTTAATAATAGACTTCACTGTGCTTCTAGGCACTTATAAAGTATTTGACATTTTTTTGTATCCATCTCCTGACTCCTGCCTGTCCAAAACCTTATCCTGGAGATCTTTTGACAATGCCTTGTCACCCATTGTTGATTGTTGTCTTCAGTTGCATTGCCAAGGACTGAAATGGCTCAGGAAAAGCTTGTTTCATGCTGAGCTTATCAAAATAACCACAGCTGATCACAGTTGAAAGTCAATTGGCTTTGTGTGCTATTGAGAAGGTGATTAATTACACCTGGTTGGGTTTACAAGTCATTTTTAGAAGGGGTGTGATTCTTTTTCCAACTCAGTGATTCTGTTTTTTTTATTCTGACAAGTTGGTATTATATCTTTCACTTGGATGTTATAAGTTGTAAATACAGCTGAATAACACAAAAAATATTTTGGTATTTGGAAGTTGCATTTTATTAATTATCTGAAGCCCAAGAGTTTAAGGCTGGTGTGACTTATCAAATGTTATTTAATGTCAGTTTATGGACCATTTTTTTTGTTTTATTTGGGCCAATAACAGGGCACACATAATATGGTAGATGTACTGTTTAAAGTTATTGATGGAATGAAACAGTAGGACTCTGTTAGATTGGAACTATTTCCTGACAATGTCTGTGTATGAGTGTGACTTCGACTGCACACTTTTTGACTGATGTACAACCCTGAAGCCATGCCTTAAGCTAACACATTCCCAACACAGCATAAAAAACAGACAGTCTGTGAGCATCAAGCAACTGGTAGACTTTACAAAACATGTCTCAAGAATACAACCAACTGGAGTTTGAAGATTCCAAGGTAGCTGACTCCACCGTTATACCCACCAAGAAGCTACCATTGGCTTGACCAACTTGGCGCTCAGCTAGGACCTCTTAATCTATAATAGCATTCAAATGCTGACAATAGTTATTACAAAACCAACAAAAGCCGCACCGCAGGTTTTAAAGATCATTAAAGCAACATTGGGTATGATCCTGGAAAACGTTGTAGCGGTTGTTCTTCACAAAGCATGCATCAGATGTGTAGTGGACCAGCGAGAAGAGATTCATGTCTGGACCCACCTGATTATTTTCTTGAGACCCATTATGATGACATCGTGGAGACGGTTGTAACACCGCAACTAAATTGTGCTGGTCAAGGTTTGGAATGCATCTGTTTTTTTTAAGCACGGCTGACTGAAGTTCACGTGGCAGCTAAGAACTTTCTGCACAAACTCAAATCAGAGCCAAACATCACACAGAGACTGAGTGAGAATAGGGATGAATACACAAATACGTTTAATGAGGAAGCTGTATGCGACGCAGTAGGATGGGTAAATTCAGTGGTCGTGTTTACATGTATCTAAACAAATTCTATGTGGGTTAAGCAATTAAACAGCTGATGCATTAAGCTATCAAGAGGATTTGATGGTTTTAGACTTTTTAATAAAGAAGATTTTCTATCCCATACCCACCGCCCGGGCAACGAAGGAGTGGCTTCGTAAGAAGCATTTCAAGGTCCTGGAGTGGCCTAGCCAGTCACCAGATCTCAACCCCATAGAAAATCTTTGGAGGGAGTTGAAAGTCCGTGTTGCCCCTAGCGATAGCCCCAAAACATCGCTGCTCTAGAGGAGATCTGCATGGAGGAATGTGCCAAAATACCAGCAACAGTGTGTGAAAACCTTGTGAAGACTTACAGAAAACGTTTGACCTCTGTCATTGCCAACAAAGGGTATATAACAATGTATTGAGATTAATTTTTGTTATTGACCAAATACTTATTTTACTGAGGAATTTACCAATAGATTCATAAAAAATCCTACAATGTGATTCTCTGGATTTCATTTTCTCATTTTGTCTCTCAAAGTTGAAGTGTACCTATGATGAAAATTAAAGGCCTCTCTCATCTTTTTAAGTGGGAGAACTTGCACAATTGGTGGCTGACTAAATACTTTTTTGCCCCACTGTAAGTAAAAATTAGAGCCTAAAACGCACCAATCAAATACAACAGTTTATTTGATTGCAGTGAGTCGGGTCAGCAAGTGTAGGGCAACTTCAAAATATTAAATAAATGTACATTAGTTTATGAACGTACAGTATGATATTTATGCCTAGTAATAAATATCAATAAGAATTATTTAACCTCTTTTTCAGTAAATAACAGCATCGTATGGACAGTTTCGTGCGAACAGCTTTGTGCAGACAGCTGCACCATGTTAGGTTGATTAAGCAGCTCAGTTCACAGACAGCATTTTAAACATGATTGTCACAGACATGGTGGAGAATAAAGGCTTACAAAATAGGATTTTCACATTCAATCCTGGCACACGCTCAAGAACCTACTTTAAAATTTAAATGATGGCTATAAAGTATGAAGAAATCAAAGGCAAGTTGAAGGTCATTTAAGGAGACTGACAGCATTGCACTCACAACCGACATTTGGACTAGCTTAGCTACAGAGGCATATCTGAGGGTGACGTGTCACTTTCTTGGGAAGGATTGGGAAATGAAGTTCCACAGCCTGACAACAATGCCCCTTGAAGAGAGACACCGCTGCAAATATATTGCAGAGTGGCTTGCGGATGTTATTGCCAAATTCGACATTCCATCAAAGAAAATCAAAGCTGTGGTCCATGACAACAGTGCTAATGTCATAGCTGCAGTGAAGATTTTGATATAGAAGCATGTCTGGGCATCAGTGCGATGTCCAGGTCACACCCTGAACTTGGTTGTGCAAAGCGCACTGAAAAACCACCAAGATATCTCCAAAGTGTGTGGCTGCTGCAAGATGCATTGTGGAACATTTTAAAAGGAGTGAGCTGGCATGCTCTAACTAAAGGATAAGCAGCAGCAAATGGGCACACCGCAATACATGCTGGTTCAAGATGTACAGTGCCTTGCAAAAATAATTAACCCCCCTTGGCTTTTTACCTATTTTGTTGCATTACAGCCATTAGTTCAATGTTTTTTTAATCTGAATTGTATGTGATGGATCAGAACACAATAGTCTATGTTGGGGACGTGAAATGAGAAAAATGTATATATAACAATTGGCATGTGTATATGTATTCACCCCCTTTGTTAAGAAGCCCATAAAAAACTCTGGTGCAACCAATTACCTTCAGAAGTCATATAATTAGTGAAAAGATGTCCATCTGTGTGCAATCTAAGTGTCACATGATCTGTCAGTACATATACACACCTTTTTTGAAAGGCCACAGATGCTGCAAGAGCAAGAGGCACCACTAACCAAACAGTGCCATGAAGACCAAGGAACTCTCCAAACAGGTAAACGACAATGTTGTTGAGAAGTACAAGTCAGGGTTAGGTAATTAAAAATATCAAAATCTTTGATTATTCCCAGGAGCACCATCAAATCTATCTTAACCAAATGGAAAGAGCATGGCACAACAGCAAACCTCCCAAGAGACGGCAGCCCAGCAAAACTCATGGACCTGGCAAGGAGGGCATTAATCAGAGAGGCAGCACAGAGACTGAAGGTAACCCTGGAGGAGCTGCAGAGTTCCACAGCAGAGACTGGAGTATCTGTACATAGGACGACAATAGGCCGTACGCTCCATAGAGTTGGGCTTTATGGCAGAGTGGCCATAAGAAAGACATTACTTTCAGCAGAAAACAAAATGGCACGTATTGAGTTTGCAAAAAGGCATGTGGGAGACTCCCAAAATGTATGGAGGAAGGTGCTCTGGTCTGATGAGACTAAAATCGTACTTTTCGGCCACCAAAGAAAACGCTATGTCTGGTGCAAACCCAACATCACATCATCTGAAGAACACCATCCCCACAGTGAAACATGGTGGTGGAAGAATCATGCTGTGAGGATGTTTTTCAGCAGCCAGGACTGGGAAACTGGTCAGAGTTGAGGGAAAGATGGATGTTGTAAAATACAGGGATATTCTTGAGCAAAACCTGTACCACTCTGTGCGTTATGTGAGGCTAGGACAGAGGTTCATCTTCCAGCAGGACAATGACCCCAAACACAGTACTAAAGCAATACTTGAGAGGTTTAAGGGGAAACATGTAAATGTGTTGGAATGGCCTAGTCAAAGCCCAGACCTCAATCTAATAGAAAATCTGTGGTCAGACTTAAAGATTGCTGTTCACAAGCGCAAACCATCCAACTTGAAGGAGCTGGAACAGTTTTACAAGGAGGAATGGGCAAAAATCCCAGTGGTAAGATGTGGCAAACTCATAGAGACCAATCCAAAGCGACTTGGAGCTGTGATTGCTGCAAAAGGTGGCTGAACAAAGTATTAACTTTAGGGGGGTGAATTGTTATGCACATTGACTTTTTCTGTTATTTTGTCCTATTTGTTGTTTGCTTCACAATAAATAAAAAAACATCTGAAAAGTTGCACCTGTATGCGAATAATCAGTTAACTGTTTCAGACTCTGCACATTATCTACACAAGGGAAAAAACTGCTTTCCACCGACGCGGTGCGGTGAAACAAGGTGATAAAGGCCTTTCAAACCCGCTATCCATCCTAGAATAGGGTTCAGTACACATAAGGCCTTGTGCTGTCATCAGGGAGCAGTATACGCTTGTTGTACACAACTCTGAAACGCATGGACACTACTCTGTTCTTCAATGTGAATGCTCTTTTATCTCTAGCAGTTGTGTCTGCATTAGCAAATATATCATCATCACCATCACCTTCACCTTGTCTTTTTAGCATCTCCAAATATACAATGGTTGTGTTGTAGCTGTTGAGTGTAATGCCTTTTGCTATGAGACAGGTTAGCCCTTTAACGGTTTTGTAACCATAAGTCTTCGGCCCACCACTGACAAACTGCGATGCTATCACTATCTGTAACTCATATGTCAAGTCACTCAAGAACGGCCCCAGAGAGGGTAACCAATGTGACAAAGATCACTGAATCAGTGTCTGTGTAGACTACACGTCTATCCAACTTCTCCAAGAGTGAATACAACTTGAGTTTAGAATAAGCCGTTGTGAAAGCGGCAATACAAATGTTGCCATTACATGGTTTGATTGGTGTCTGTTTTGTGTAACGCCACTGTACCATCGCAACTGTGTCTGAGATGAGATTACCAACTTCTATTTCACTGGGAAAAAGTAGTGGCAAAAACGTCTCTGAATCTGTAATTAACATTGTGTTCTGTAAGTTAGTCCACTCACCCATCTTATCACAAAACTATTCATTGTTAATTTAGCCACAGATCGCCTAGAACTGTTTACAACAATGTTTTCCTTGTGAAGCTGCACATCCCCCTTTTCATGATATTCACAAATATACTGTTCATTAGCATCATCATCAACCATTGATGGTGGGAAGCCGCTAGCTTCCTACTTGTGTTTCAGGAATGTTCTCATGTAATCCGCAAAAATATTCTGATGACCTGGTGAAATCCCAGACAGTTTTCACAATGCAAAAATCATTCTCAACAGCCTTAACCAGCTCAATAGAAACCCAGGTACCAGTTAAAGCTCTTTCTGAATCAGTAGAGGTGATTTTTTTGAAATCATCAAATTTAAAAGGAATGAACACTTGAAATATATCAGTCTGTATGGAATGACTGTAAACATTATGCAATTTTCACATTTTTAATGGAATTACTGAAATAAATCAAATTTTTGATGATATTCTAATTATATGACCAGCACCGGTATGCGAACAATCAGTTGACTGTTTCAGACTCTGCACATTATCTACACAAGGGAAAAAACAGCTTTCTACCGATGCATTGCAGTAAAACAAGGTGATAAAGGCCTTTCGGTGGACACACGGAAATCTTAACAATACCAAAGTAGGTGTCTAGTGGTTTGAAATCTCGAATGATTATGTTTGGATTCCCAAACGGATAACCCTTTGTCTTGTTGCAGAATGGGAAAAAGACAACAGACGCCGTTATACTAAATAGTCTCCCCTTCTTGAGCTGTAAACTTCAAATGAATTGCATTGGTACAACCACAAAAAAGAGCATCCAGAGTGTCAATGTGCTCTAGAGGATCAAATGTCTTCAAGAAAGCTTGGACATCTGTGGATGTGTTTTTAAGCTGATTCCACTCACACTCCCATATGTATTAAATATATAGGTTGTGTTGTTCTTTTAAAACTTTAAGCTTTGCCAGACATTGCTGGTGCATCAACCCATACTGAATCTTTGTTACCGGATTGGTGCTTGTTGAACAATTACACTTTGTGTGACCATGCCAGAAACAGCCTATAAATTCAGAGGCTTTGCACATACTATCGCATTTGGAATATCCATCAACATAGTATGTCCCTATTTTCATTTCACCCCGGTTCAGGGCATTCTGTATCGATATATTCTCACCAGAAGCCCCATATTCCAGCCATTTTATTGAGCTGTTTGAGATTGTCATCTGACAACAATTGCAGTGGTCTGAGGGGACCAAGGCAATTGTGCCCTTGGTGGGGAATTGTAATTGATCGGAAGGGGTCAACACCACCACATGCCAGGAACTCTAGTCTGAAACGCATATAACCCTCTCTCAAAATGACTACACCATTCACATAGTAAGCCTTTCTTTCATCTGTGGAAACCGTTTTGTACCATTGCAAAAACGAATCTTTTTCTTGAACAAATCGTGTTCACACTGTAGTATTGTGGTTCTGGATGGGGACCCAGGTAGTTCTCATTCTGCTTGATGTTAAACTTGTAAGGAAAGTTGCCTTTTTTCAAATTCTTAAAACCCATAGCACATGGTAAAGCTGGCAGCTTCATTGGTAGGATGCTATGAATAGCAATGTATCTCTGATTAAATGTGCTGTCTGTAAAAATCATGAGCTTGCTACCATTAGCAACAAGTGTTGTGCCCATACCATTGTTAGCAAGGTACTGCATTAAGGTGTAACCATCGAAACCTTTTGAGCTGTGTGCTATAAAGGTGTAGTCAATATGTTTCAGTTGCCTAACCTTTTGAAAAAAAGCAGCAACACAACCATCTCTGGCCAAACACCACGCCTCGTTACTGAAGCTGATTGCAAACAAGTGTGTATACCGTTCGCAGTGTGTATACCGTTTGCAGGATTGGCAATTGTCTTATAATCATAAAATATGTAGTGGTCCACTGGTTTAGAGGGTTTTATGAAACACTGATGATTCATTTCAACAGATAGATCCACGTTACAATTGGGACACATGTTAGCCATGCACTTGTTTGCTTTATAGTTGGTAATACTAACGGTATATTGATAACCACAATCAACACAGTATACACCTGCTAACCCAACGACTCGCACCTTTCAAGCTTTTATGATGGCTATAAAAATGTTGGAATGAAATGCCGCTTACAGTCCGGGCACTGCTTTGTATTACGAGGTTGGGTATGACAGTCTGTATGAAGTCAAACACTACAGCTGTGTTTACAACCATGATAACCACGTGTGTTAAAACATGTGTAACACCACTCAATCACATATGACACCCCCAGAAAACCTTTCAGATTTGTGAACCATCCTGAGTTTGATGAAAAGGTTTTAGACCCTGTCATTTTTTCAAACCGAACAATATCTGCGAATGTCACAAAATCATCTAACGCTAAACCAGCTCCCGCAAATAGCTCACAACCATTAACAAGGCAATCACCATCCGTGTATCCGCGGAAGAAGATATACTGTGTATTTGTATTCAAAATGATGTAAAAACTTTCTACATAGTATGGGGATTTTATTGGTATTTATGGAAAAACTTCGTCACTTGATTGTATTATTTATAATATCTATGTACCAACTGCAATACCAATGTCGTGCTTCCATCTAGTGGCCGTTAGGTGTATTGCAGTATAACCAGAGGAATGTATTTTCTTGTCAGCTCTTTGAGATGAGCAAGGAGGAGCGGATAGCGGAGTCGTTGTTTCAGTTTTATTAAAAGCGAGCTTGACAATGCTCATGATAGTGAGACAATAACACACAAAGACAAAGGGAGCAGAGGGAACATATATACTGAGGGGAATGACTGAATGATGATCAGTTGCGCTAGACGAGACCACAGGTGCAATGAGTTGATTAGATGGGGCAACGGTGTCAGAAGGCCGGTGACATCGAGCGCTAAAGCCCGCCTTCTGCAGGGGGAGGATGGGCAGCAGATGGCGCAGTTGTCACAGTACCCCCCCCCCCCCGACGACACCGACCCCGGGGTCGACCGGAAGGGCGCGGAGCAGGGCGATCCGGGCGACAGCGATGGAGGTCGCGGAGAAGGGCGGGAGCCAACACGTCCCGCACCGGGACCCAACTCCGCTCCTCCGGGCCGTACCCCTCCCACTCCACGAGGTACTGGAGGCCCCCAGCCCGGCGCCTCGAGTCAATGATGGTGCGGACGGAGTACGCCGGAGCCCCCTTGACGTCGAGAGGAGGGGGAGGGACCTCCCGCACCTTACACCCCTTGAGGGGACCAGCCACCATCGGCCTGAGGAGAGACACATGGAACGAGGGGTTAATACAGTAGTCAGGAGGGAGACGCAACCGATATGTTACCTCGTTGACCCTCCTCAGGACTTTAAAGGGCCCCACAAACCGCGGGCTCAGCTTCTGGCAGGGCAGGCGGAGAGGCAGGTCCTTGGTGGAGAGCGAGACGCGGTCACCCGGGTGATACACCGGGGCCTCCCCGCGGTGGCGATCTGCAAAGGTTTTTTTGGCGATGGACAGCGAGCCTGATGCGAGCCTGTACAGCCTCCCATGTGCCCGCTGCCCGCTGGAACCAATCGTCCACCGCAGGGGTTCCGGTCTGACTCGGGGTCCATGGTGCCAAGACCGGCTGATACCCCAGGACACACTGAAAGGGGGAAATCCCTGTGGAGGAGTGGTGACAGGAGTTCAGGGCATACTCGACCCAGGGTAGGAACTCCGCCCACTCCCCTGGCCGGTCCTGGCAGTAGGACTGAAGGAGCCTGCCCACCTCCTGATTCACACGCTCCACCTGCCCATTGGACTGGGGGTGGTAACCCGAGGTCAGGCTGACCGAGACCCCCAGGTGCTGCATAAAGGCCTTCCATACTCTGGATGTGAACTGGGGACCCCGGTCAGACACTATATCCTCGGGCACCCCATAGTGCCGGAAGACGTGTGTAAATAGAGCCTTGGCGGTCTGCAGGGCCGTAGGGAGACCGGGCAGAGGCAGGAGACGACAGGTCTTAGAAAACCGGTCCACAATAACCAGGATGGTGGTATGGCCCTGGGAAAGGGGAGATCTGTTAGAAAATCCACAGACAGGTGGGTCCATGGCCTTTGTGGAATGGGTAAAGGGTGCAACTTACCCATCGGCAGGTGTCAAGGTGCCTTACTCTGGGCGCACACCGAGCAGGAAGTGACGTACACCCTCACGTCCTTAGCCAAGGTGGGCCACCAGTACTTAACGGCCAGGGCCCGCAGGGTCTGCCAGATACCAGGATGACCGGAGGAGGGAGAGGTGTGAGCCCAGTAGATGAGCCGGTCACGGACAGACGTCGGCACATACGTGCAGCCCTCAGGGCATGAGGGTGGAGAGGGCTCGTCACGCTGTGCACTAACGATGTCCGCATCCAATTCCAACACCACCGGCGCCACGATACATGATGCCGGTAGTACAGGAGCGTCATCCACTGGCCTCTCCTCCGTGTAATGCTGACGAGACAGCGCGTCGGCCCTGACGTTCTTATTTCCCGGCCTGTAAGTGAGAGTGAACATAAACCGGGAGAAGAACATAGCCCACCTGGCCTGGCGAGGGGTCAGCGTCCTCGCTGCCCGCATGTACTCCAGGTTACGGTGGTCAGCCCAGATAAGGAAAGGGTGCTTGGCCCCTTCTAACCAGTGCCGCCACACCGACAGAGCTCTAACCACGGCCAGTAGCTCACGATCACCGACATCGTAATTACGCTCCGCTGCACTGAGTTTCTGTGAAAAGAAAGCACAGGGACGGAGCGTGTGTTTCAGTTCCACAAACTCCCTCTCCGCATCCGTGGTCCACCGTAACCGTGTCGCCCCACCCCTCAGGAGGGAGGTGATCGGTGCCTCGACCTGACTAAAGCCCCGGACAAACCTCCTGTACTAATTAGAAAAGCCTAAAAATCGTTGCACGCCCTTTACCGTGGTTGGGGTCGGCCAATTACGCACGGCATCAATGTGGTTCTCCTCCATAGCCAAACCTGTGCGCGAGAAACGGTACCCCAGGAAGGACACGGACGACTGGAAAAACAGACACTTTTCGGCTTTCACGTACAGTTCATGTTCCAACAGTCTAGCAAGCACTTTACGCACCAACGAGACATGCTCAGCGTGAGTAGATGTATAAATCAAAATGTCGTCAATATACACAACTACCCCTTCGCGTAACATGTCCCTGAAAACGTCGTTGATGAATGATTGAAAGAATGATGGAGCATTCATTAAACCGTACGGCATCACTAAATATTCGTAATGGCCAGTGGTAGTACTGAAGGCTGTTTTCCATTCGTCCCCTTTCCGAATACGCACCAGGTTATAGACCACTCCTGAGGTCCAATTTTGGGAAAAAGCGGGCCCCGTGCATTCTCTCGACCTCTGCAGAGATTAAGGGGAGAGGGTATCGGAACGGGATGGTGATTTTATTCAGCGCCCTATAATCGATGCACGGGCGCAAACCACCGTCCTTCTTTTTCACAAAGAAGAAACTCGAGGAGACCGGTGACTTGGAAGGCCTAATGTATCCCTGCCCTAATGCTTCCTCAACATACGCGGACAACGCCGCAGTCTCGGTGCGGGACAGGGGATACACGTGACCCTTAGGGAGTGCGGCTTCACTTAAGAGGTTTATCGCGCAATCCCCCAGCCTATGAGGCGGTAACACAGAGGCCTTAGCTTTGGAGAAGACCTCAGCCAAGTCCCTATATTCGGGAGGAATTGGCACGACGGGAGCACTGTCTGGAGTTTCCACCGTGGTCGAACCCACGGAAACACCCAGACACCTACCTTGGCACTTCCGCGACCACCCCGAAAGGACCTGACTAGACCACGAAATGATAGGGTCATGGAGAGAAAGCCAGGGGAAACCAAGAACTACAGGGAACGTGGGGGAATCCAGAACGTTAAACGAAATAGTTTTGCGGTGTTGGTGACAGGTGAACATAAGAAGTGGGACAGTACATTCCCTAACAAAGCCTGACCCTAGTGGCCGGTTATCTAACACTCTCACAGTTAGGGGGCTGGTGAGGACCTGGAAGGGAATGCGTGCACGTAATGCGGAAGCCCTGTCGATAAAATTCCCAGCAGCGCCTGAATCTACTAGCGCCTTACACTGGGAAAGTGATGGAAAACCGGGGAATTCAACAGGGACGGTGCAGAGAGTGAGCGGAAAAGCAATCGGTGAATGTGCATGAGCTACCTGGGGTGATGCGGAAGTGCCATGCCTGTCGCCTCCTCCTCGCCCTCTGCCCGGGAGTGCAGCCGTTCCCAGATCCATGGGGACGGCGGCATCGATGTGGTGGGGTGGAACAGCCAGGCATCCGCTAGGACGTCCTCGGGCAGCCAGCATATTATCGAGACGGATCGATGTTTCAACTAGCCGCTCAAAAGAGAGGTTCACGTCTCGACATGCTAGCTCCCTTTGTACGTCCTCCCGAAGGCTACAGCGGTAGTGGTCGAAAAGGGCCCGGTCGTTCCACCCAGAACCCACTGCCAGGGTTTGGAACTCCAGTGCGAACTCCTGCGCCGATCTCGTCCCCTGCCGTAGATGGAAGAGTCGTTCGCACGCCTCTCTCCCCTCGTGCGGATGGTCGAAGATGACTCGGAAGCGACGGACGAACTCCTCGTAGCTGCCCCGGATGGACCCCTCGGTATTCCACACGGCGGTGGCCCATTCCAGGGCTTTTCCGGACAGGCAGGAGACGAGTGAGGAGATCTTCTGGGCATCTGTCAGAGCAGGATGAATCGCCTGGAGCACGATGTCCACCTGAAGCAGGAAACCCCGGCAGCGGTCCGCCGTCACGTTGTAATCCCGGGGGAGCGGGATGTGCATCGCTCCGAGACTGGGAGGTGCAGGCTGGGGAGGCGGTAATACGACCGTTGCTGCGGGAGCGAGCTGGGCCAACTCTAGGCGCTGAATTGCCTGGGTGAGATGAGTCATTGTGGCGCCTAGGCTGGCCAGGGTGGTGGAATGATCCCGTAGGACCTCAGCAACATCGGTCTCTTTTTCGGCTCCGTGCTCCATCCTTGAGCGTTTTCGTTTTAGGTGTGTTATTCTGTCAGCTCTTTGAGGTGAGCAAGGAGGAGCGGATAGCGGAGTTGTTGTTTCAGTTTTATTCAATGCGAGCTTGACAATGCTCATGATAGTAAGCACACAAAGACAAAGGGAGCAGAGGGAACATATATACTGAGGGGAATGACTGAATGATGATCAGTTGCGCTAGACGAGACCACAGGTGCAATGAGTTGATTAGATGGGGCAACGGTGTCAGAAGGCCGGTGACATCGAGCGCTGAAGCCCGCCTTCTGCAGAGGGAGGATGGGCAGCAGATGGCGTAGTTGTCACAGTACCCCCCACCCCCCCGACGACACCGTCGACCGGAAGGGCACGGAGCAGGGCGATCTGGGCGACAGCGATGGAAGTCGCGGAGAAGGGCGGGAGCCAAGACGCAACTGACTTTTATTGGGGTGCCTATATTTTTGACCTTCTGTTATTAATTTTATTCATTTATTTCAGCCTAAAGCACTGTAATATGACTATAAAGGCATGGAAATATCAGAAAATAACAATCATAGAAAACCTGATAAATATTTTTTTAAAATTAGCACACCCTATTGCAGAAATGTGTATCGTAAAACTTTTTTTAGCCATTCTAAGATATGAGGTTTAAAAATAGTGTCCCAAAAAGCTCTTTATATGTGTTTTTTGTAGCCAAAGTGGTTGTGATCACCAGAATGCATCATAATAGATGATTTATGTTACAGAAATGATTCTAGGACCCAAAATGTGCAAGTAGTGAAATCCAGCCAAAAACAGCCTGGACCTGGGAGGGTTCATGTGTTTTGTGGGTTGAACATACTCATCAAACAAACATGTAGAATCACCACATATAAATGCCTTATTTTTTCATTGATAATCTGATCGATCAATTGTGTTTGTGCTTTACCCCGTGGGGCACCACCCTCATGGTTGTTGACAATTTGTACCACTAGCTCTAGTGATCCATTAATCCAAATCTCTATGTGTTCATTATATTAATCTGCTCTCATTGTCACATGTACGGGGGAGATCAGAGACAAAGTCTGCTCTAACATCATCAACCTTTCCTAATGAATGCATAGAATGTGACAAAATCCCAAACTTCAACAGTTGTTGTAATTCAACGTTATGAGACTCATTATGTTATGTTACTCTAACATCATCACCACCACGTTGTGATAAAGATCTGAACCTTTCGAAATCATCAGGGTTGTTGCAGTGAGTTTGCGTCAGGGAATTTGGATGGCGATCAACTAGATCATGTAAAAAAGGGGGATTTTGACCTCTGCTAACACATCCATGTTGTAAAGAATGTTTATCTAAGTATGTGTGGCCTGTCACGCTTGATAACCACATCAAACCATAGTCAAAGTCACTTAGAACACACATCTTTCCCCATTCTAAACATCTTGAAAATGTAAGCATGCTTTCTATATCGCGTTATACACTGCAAAAAAATTAAGAACACGCAATCATTACAGTATAAAGTCACTTCAACTTCAGGATTATCAATCTGTCCAATTGGGAAGCATAAGTGATTGTGAAGGTTTGCTGTGTCTCCTAGTACAGTCTCGAGAGCATGGAGGAGATACAGTACCAGGAGACGGCTGATACATGAGGAGTGCTGGAAAGGGTAACTGGAAGGGCATCCACACAGCAGCAGGACTCGTATCTGCTCCTTTTTGTGAGAGGAGCACTGCCAGAACTCTTTAAAGTGACCTGAAGTGGCCTACTGGTGTGTATGTTTCAGACCACTGTCAGAAACAGACTCCATGCAGGTGGCATGAGAGCCCGACGTCCTCTAGTGGAATCTGTTCTCAGAGCTCAGCACCATGCCTCTTAATTGGCATATTCTAGAGAAGACCAGAATTAGCAGGTCTGCCACTGGCGCACCGTTCTCTTCACAGATGAGAGCAGGTTCACACTGACGCTCACAACATGGCACAGTTAGAACACAGAGCAAGACAACATGTGCCAGCTAGTGACCCCTTGTACCAACTGTCTCCTCTCTGTCCCATGATCCTCAATCTAGCAGCAAGGATCCCAATGCAGTTCATAGAAATCATGGCTCTGGAATGGCAGTAGTTGTAGATTTTCTTGCTGTCACCAAAGCCAAACTTTTGAATATGTGGTTACATAATTAAATGGTAACTTGAAGGCTATTTACTCACTATATACAGTGGGGAGAAAAAGTATTTAATACACTGCTGATTTTTGAGGTTTTCCTACTTACAAAGCATGCAGAGGTCTGTAACTTTTACCATAGGTACACTTCAACTGTGAGAGACGATATCCAAAACAAAATCCAGAACATCACATTGTATGATTTTTTTAATAATTAATCTGCATTTTATTGCACGACATGTATTTGATACCAACCAGTAAGAATTCTGGCTCTCACAGACCTATTTGTTTTTTTCTTTAAGAAGCCCTCCTGTTCTACACTCATTAACTGTATTAACTGCAACTGTTTGAACTCGTTACCTGTATAAAAGACACCTGTCCACACACTCAATCAAACAGACTCCAACCTCTCCACAATGACCAAGACTAGAGAGCTGTGTAAGGACATCAGGGATAAGATTGTAGACCTGCACAAGGCTGGGATGTGCAACAGGACAATAGGCAAGCAGCTTGGTGAGAAGGCAACAACTGTTGGCGCAATTATTAGAAAATGGAAAAAAGATGACGGTCAATCTCCCTCGGTCTGGGGCTCCATGCAAGATCTCACCTCGTGAGGCATCAATGATCATGAGGAAGGTGAGGGATCAGCCCAGAATTACACAGCAGAACCTGGTCAATGACCTGAAGAGAGAAAGAGTACCATTAGTTACACACTGCGCCGTCATGGATTAAAATCCTTCAGCGCAAGCAAGGTCCACCCTGCTTAAGCCAGCGCATGTCCAGGCCCGTCTGAAGTTTGCCAATGACCATCTGGATGATCCAGAGAAGGAATGGGAGAAGGTCATGTGGTCTGATGAGACAAAAATAGAGCTTTTTGGTCTAAACTCCAGAAGAAGGACGAGTACAACCCCAAGGACACCATTCCAACCGTGAAGCATAGAGGTGGAAACATCATTCTTTGGGGATGCTTTTCTGCAAAGGGGACAGGATGACTGCACTGTATTGAGGAGAGGATGGATGGGGCCATGTATCGCGAGCTCATAAGAAGCATCTCAAGGTCCTGGAGTGGCCTAGCCAATCTCCAGACCTGAACCCAATAAAAAATCTTTGGAGAGAGCTGCAAGTCTGTATTGCCCAGCGACAGCCCCGAAATTATTTAAAAATCATACAGTGATTTTAAAAAATTTTGTTTTAGATTATGTCTCTCACAGTTGAAGTGTACCTACGATAAATATTACAGACCTCTACATGCTTTGTAAGTAGGAAAACCTGCAAAATCAGCAGTGTATCAAATACTTGTTCTCCCCACTGTAGTTGTCTGGGTGTCATGTCACAAGAATTTCATGTTGTTTCTGTTGTTCATTGCATTTGACAAATAAACCCAGACCTAAATCAAATGTCAGACTCTTTTTGGAGATCTGAGAGGATTTGATTGGTATAATATAATTAGAATATATTTATGTAGCAAAACTTTCACCTTGTATCAGAGGGCAAGATGGAGCAATTATCATATTGCACTCAGATATCCTAGTGCCTACAGTGTAGGGGTAGTTTTCCCATTCACAATAGGTTGGAACATACCATACAATGGTATTTTGTAGGATAAACCTTTCTTATTGGAGGATAATGGACTGTGTAATGGTTTGGTATGATTACTGACCATCTCCTATGTGTCCATAAAGGATTGTTCACTTTGTAATCATTGTAGAACATGTAATTATGGAAGATCAAAATCTTGGACTCATGCAAATAAAAATGTTCTCCCCTGACTACCGGTTGCATAGATTTGTTCATGGATCAAAAGTGGACAGAATCCAACAGCATGGTGCCATGACCCGGATAGTTGGAATTTGCACTCTGATGGTGTGTCAAACCAGACTTTCTGAAATATCAACACAGTTTATAGAGCATGAGTACCCAGGTGTACACATCTAGAACCAGAGGAAACTTTGTTTTTTCATGCCATAGACACCTTTGGTGAAGAATACGTAAGACTTACTTTGACACAGAATATTGTGTGTGCTTTAGTCCAATGGTGTGCATTAGGAGTCCTTGTTATTTGGAAAGCAAGTTGATATGTGTTTAATAATAATTTAAGGGGAAGTAAAGAAAATGATGTCTTCAAATTAAAAACGTTGTAAAAACTGAGACTGCAGCCCTGATGTTTTAATGCAGAAAATGGCAAAATCATTGGCTGACAACAAGAGCCTGAAAATTGATAACAGTCACCAAGAGAATACAAAAATTATGCCATTGTTCCAGAAGAAGAGTTTGAGTTTTTTTGATATACAGAAAACATGGCAAGAAATTCTAAGAATACCTGATGAATTACAAAAAGCACTCTGATGTGTTATCAGAAATTCAAAAATTGAATAATAATTTCCTCAGAGATGGTCTTGAAAGAACTGTGAAGAAGGAGAAAGAATGTGTTTGGGTGTCGGCTGAACAAAGAAATTAATTGGATAAGTTAACAAAGGGACACCCAAAGGTGATTGAAAATGAAACCAGGAGAAAGTTATGGCCACTGGCAGAATAAGAGTCACAAGAAGTCTCGAAGGAAAAAGACAGCAAGGACACACAGTTGGAACATGAGATATTCTGCCCACATGCCGACAAGCTGCAAGGAAAGATCTGTATGGAATTCAGGAATCAATGACGGAAGACTTCATGGCAATACCTGGAACTGACAGGTGGTTATACAGCTGAGGAAAATTCCATTCTATTAATATTTTGGAATTTTCACAATAATGTTAAATTACTGTGTGGGTCTGTCAAGTGCATTTTTACAATTGCAAAAATATCGGATAGGATAGCCTTTTGACCATTGTTTAACATATAGTATCAATTAAGTTTAAAACTGGTAGCTAGTTTTGGTTGAAGGCATAATCAAACCTTAGTTAAGAGCTAGTAATATTTTTGCCTAACAGCTGTACCAGGCTTGAATCCTAAACAGACACAAAGGCAATTATTTTGTAGGCATTCCTGAGTTCTGGGTTTCTATGTGGACACGGGAAAACATGCCATTGTGGGCATCCCTGAGGTCTTGCTCTAGGTGGACCCAGAAACACATGCCATTGTGGAAATCCCTAGTGGAGTTTTGCCATTCCCCAAGGCTCAGTATCTAGCCTGCTCAGTGCATCCACATGAGAGCAAACTAACTAATCAACTATATATACACAGACAGTAATTGCAATTTAAAAAGCCCCAGATGTGGGAAATCTGTGTCATCTTGTGTCTGTATGTAATGTTTTGATCTAAATATGATTTAAAAAGGAGCCAAACAACTATGTGATAATAAATGGCTTCATATGATCACTCTTGTTTAATATAAGTCATATTTTCAAAATCAGTGCTAACATATCTAAATGTCTGTCACGGTAAGCAAACTTATGAGCAAAACTGTATATACATTGCGTGCACAATTATTAGGCAAGTGGGTATTCTGATCATATTATTATTTCTATGCATATTTTCCAACTTCAAACCCTATGAACTTGAATGCTCATTGGATTGGTGATCTGTATTTGTGAAATGAGGGAGGGTGTGACAACAGTGAATAACTCCTTATATCAAGGTATGCATAATTATTAGGCATCTTCATGACCACTGGTAAAAAGATTTAACTGACACTGAAAAGTCATAAATTGTAAAATGACTTTCAGACAAATGCAACACTCTTAAAATAGCTAAACTTTTGAGTCGTGACCGCCGGACACTCAAACGTTTTGTTACGAATAGTCAACTAGGGACCAAAAGATGTAGAGAAGAAAATATTCAAATTATCTTCAAAAGACTTAAGAATTAAACGTGAAGCTACCAGGAATCTATTATCCTCCAGTGCCACCATATTCCAGAACTGCAACCTATCTGGAGTGTCCAGAATTTGTCAAGTACTCAGAGACAGGGCCGAGGTCAAGAAGGTTGAAAAAAGACCAATACTGAATTAGATTCACACATTGAAGGGTATAGATTAGGCAAAGAAATACCTGAAGAAAGATTTGTCAGTGAATAAGGTTTTATGGACAGATGAAATTAGAGTGAATCTTGATGGACCAGATGGATGGGCCTGTGGCTATCACTAATGCGGTGAGACTGTTGGTAGAGATTATCTCCTTCCTCAATCTGGCCCACACTCCAACACAGTAGGTGGCGATAATGCACCAATGTTGTTGGATTCCAACCACAGTAAAACCTCACTGAAGCAAAAGAAAGCACTGACGCCTTTCTTTGTTTATTTTTTCGTCACCAGTCGTAAATCGTCCGCTTTCGCGCCAAATTTTATCATAAAGGATTGTGGGAATTGTATGACAAGAAGTGTGGAAGTTGTGTTCTGGTCGCTGTTTTGTTGACATAGCTAGCGTTGGCTAAATATTTGACATTTATCTGGCCCTCTAATTTGGATTCACAAATGCGCGGAGACGACTCAGATTCGGACTCCGGACGGACAGGCGAAAGTTCCATTCAAAAAAGCATGGAAATGCTTTGTCAGGAACTGAATATGGACGAGCAGACTGCATCGGAAGCCATGCAAAACTTTAAGTCAATCTGGAATACATACACATTGGAGGTAATTAGCCAGCTAGCATGACTATGTTATTAACGGCTAATAATGGCTAGTTTACGTTCGTTTGAAGTGCATAGTTTACAGCTGATTTGAAGTTGCACCGGCCTTACCTACAGAAAGTAGCTAGGTTGGGGTCAGATGTGATTTGTTCGACAATGGACGGACGTATCTGACACTGCTACAGGCATCGTATAGCCATCTTGTTAAGAAGCATCAAATTAAGCACATTTAGCGCTTGTTTTCAATGTTCTTGTGTTGGACGTCTTCAGTACAGTGATATGTTGTTATTTTTGCCGCTTTCCCACTTCCTAATGTGTAACGTTAGACTGGTCAATTAAGCTAACTGTGGTTGTCATGTACAGTAGTTGACAACTTTGATTTCAAAATGATATACTGCCACTGACAGTTTACTATCCAACTTAATTGTTTAAAAAGTGTGATTAAGTACGGTGCCTCACTGTCATCTCTTGCCCCGACATTGTCTGTTCATGGCGTTTTTCTTTCAGGGTGACGTAGTGCATTGGCTAGCCTGTTCTCTCTACGCCGCCTGCAGAAAAGGCTCAACACCTACTGTTGGTAAGGGCATTATGGAAGGGAATTGCGTGTCCCTAACCCGAATACTCCGGACTTCCAAACTAAGGTCAGTGAATAAGAGACTTAATCCCCAAATCTAATAGTGTGTGTGCACTGAATGCCTTTGTATGTATTGATATTTTTGTATGACTTCTCATTACAATGTTATTGTTTTAAGACATGTAGGGTTCCAACTGTCGCTGACTAAGATGATGGTAGGCAGTAGTAGTGGAGAGTGTAGGTGCCAGTCATAAACAGGCCTGTAGATTGTATGTACCAAATGACTCTCTACCCGCCTCCTGAAAGTGGCAGGATCTTCAGCCACTAGAAGTGTAGCTCCCACCAGTAATTGTTTCATAAATAGAGACATGTTGAATGAAAAGCTTATGTAGAAGTCTAATGTGGTGCTGTGTGTATTATTGCTGCAACATTCAGATTATCGCTAACCAGCCAGCTTGATACAGTAGCTAGTCAAGGAAACCAAACTGGTTTACCATTAATCCAGCACTACTAAATATTTTCGCTCAGTAACCTGCAGCAGTGCACCCTGCAGCCCTCTGTTAGGTTGTCTGTGAAGCTTAGCATAATCTGGTCCCTGGACGGTGGACTAAATGCTGCTGAAAGGTTTGAATGCCAGCCCTCTCCCTTCAGGTCTGTATATACAGTGGATATGAAAAGTCAACACACCCCTGTTAAAATGCCAGGTGTTTGTGATGTAAAATAAATTGACAAAGAGAAATCATGTCAGAACTTTCCCCACCTTTCTATGTGACCTATAACGTGAACAGTTCACTTGAAAAACAAACTGCAATCTTTGACAGGGAAAAATAAACTGGTTGCTTAAGTGTGCACACCCTTAAACTAATACTTTGTTGAAGCACCTTTGGATTTTATTACAGCACTCTGTCTTTTCGGGTAGGAGTCTATTAGCATGGCACATCTTGACATGGCAATATTTGTCTACTCTTCTTTGCAAAAGCGCTCCAAATCTGTCAGATTGTGAGGACATCTCCTGGGCACAGTCCTCTTCAGATCACCCCACAGATGTTCAATTGGATTCAGGTCTGGTCTCTGGCTGGACCGTTTCAAAACATTCATCTTCTTCTGGTGAAGCCATGCTTTTGTGGATTTAGATTTGTGCTTTGGGTAGTTGTCGTGCTGAAAGGTGACCTTCAGCTTTCTATCAGATGCCTGAAGGTTTTGTGTCAAAATTGCCTGGTATTTGGGAACTGGTCATAATTCCCTCCACCCTGACTAAGGCCCTGGTCCCTGCTGAAGAAAAACAGCCCCAAAGCATGATGCTGCCACCACCATGCTTCACTGTGGGTATTGTGCTCTTTGGGTGATGTACAGTGTTGTTTCTGCACCAAACATATACTTTTTTAATTATGGCCAAAAAGTTCTAACTTGGTTTCATCAGATCATAACACATTTTCCCACACGCTTTTGGGAGACTTGATGATTGTTTTTGCTAACTTCAGCTGGGCTTGGAAGAAAAGGCATCCGTCTTGCCACCCTACCCCATAGCCCATTCATATGAAGAATACGGGAGATTGTCACATGTAGCACACAGCCAGTACATGCCAGAAATTCCTGCAGCTCCTTTAATGTTGCTGTAGGCTTCTTGGAAGCCTCCCTGACCAGTTTTCTTGTCTTTTCATCCATTTTGGAGGGATGTGCTGTATTTTCTCCACTTGAAGATGACTGTCTTCACTGTGTACCATTGTATATCTAATGCTTTGGAAATTCTTTTGTACCCTTCTGACTGATATATTTGAATATTGAGATCCTTCTGATGCTTTGTGAGCTCTCTGCAGACCATGGCCTTTGCTCTGAGATGCATCTAAGAAAATGTCAGGAATATCCTGAACAGCTGACATTTTTTGTGATTAATCAGTCACTTTGAATGATGGCAAGTGTGTAATGACTTTTATTTAACATACGTTTGAATGTGATTGTTTAATTCTGAACACATCCACATTCCCAATTATAAGGTGTGCACACTTATACCACTAGATCATTGTAAGGTTTTTCATTAGCATTTTTCCCTCTCCGTTTGTTTTTCACATTATAGGTCGCATTAAAGTTGCAAAAATGTCTGACATGATTTATCTTTGTCTCATTCTTTTGCATCACAAAAACCTGTCATTCTAACGGTTGTGTATACTTTTTATGTCCACTGTATAATCCTAATGCCCCAGGGCAGTTTTGGGAACATTGGTTCCATAGGTGGGGTGCAGGCTTTTGGATGGGATATAAACCCATTGTCCTTTTTGTCTTTGAGGTCTCCAAAGATCCCATGGCACTTGTTATACTGAAGGTATTAAAATATAGGGATCTAGCTATATCGATTCAATCTCGTAAGATGTTGCTTACATAATTCCAGCTCCAAGGGGGATGCCTTATTGTAGTGTTCTGTTGCACATGGCAGTGCCATGAGGCACGGACTAAAGTATTAAATATAAAATAATGGCCACCAGGGGCATCTGTGAGAACATCGACACCCGCCTGAAACTGCTGTTATTGAAGTGTTTGACTGTTTAGCATAATATTGTCTAGTATAGTCATGTTCATGGTATGTTGCTGTGTTTATTTCTACAAACTTCCGACTGCCAAGCAACCTCTGACAAAACTGATTCATAATTTATTGTTGGATTTTTTGTACAGTAGCCTAATACAATGTTGTTGTTTTTTTCATTGATAAAGTACAATATGCCACAGTAGACCCAAACGAAAATATAGCTCAAGTATATAATAGCGTGTTTACATGAATGATGCTTCAGTGGGCAGTAGGCTACACGTTCAACCCATCATTATTTCACAAATATTTTCAGAGGAAAATAACCATTGTATTCTTTAAAGTTTCTAATAAAATAGTGTTTGAAGAGAAATTACTGTCCATGAGACAGCGCCTGTTACAAGACTTGTGCAAATCGCATGCCTGATCAGTTCTTCACAGTAGAACTGCCCGGGCTTTTAGATGAATATTCTTTGGTGTTGTTCTGAAACAAGAATAATAAAAAAATGACTTTCAAAGAACAACGGCTATAGTATTTTTGTTAGTTTACTAAGCCTCTAAACATCTATAAAATTAAAATCCACCATATTTAAATTCTTTATAGATAAATCCATTATGGTGCTTTTCCACTGCATGGTAACGGCTCTACTCTACTTGCCTCAACTGTCCTCGCTTTAGTAGCTTTTCCACCACATAGTACCAGCTTGACTTGTCTCTACATGCCATGCCTTGATTTGTTTTCCACTGCAGATAGTACCCTGTACCCGCCCATAGTGACATCATAGGAAAACCACCATGACGCCGCCACCAACGTAACACACACGGGAACAATAATGATCTCGTACATTGAATGATCACCATCAGTTTTCTTGTAAAATTGAAAAGCTTTTAACGTAAAGTGGAAAATCTAAAGTAAGTTAAATATGTATAAAAGTTGTAGCCCACTATATACAAGGCAGCGTTTTTACTGGTAGTAGCAAGGAAGCACGTTTGAGCTGTAATTTTGTCTTAATACATTGCAGACTGCAAATATGGTTAAAAAGCTTGGTAGGCTGCTTCTGTTTGGCTTGACATTACTTCTTTAACCAGTGCGATATAGATCAGTGCAATTGGCCTATAGAACAAGAAACCAGGCAAGCCTAGTTCAGCCAGCCCTCAATAAAGTGTTGCCCTCTTGAGATTCGAACCCGGTTCACCCAGGTAAAAGGCTGTGTTGTTAACCACTAGACCACAGTGCTGTAGATTTAATGGATGTCCACCCTGAAAAAATCCTCTTTTGTCACTGGTTGTTTCACCAGCTAATTGGCTGTTCGTGAATGATATTGATATTGCCATATGATGGTTTAACAGCGTATTAGCCAGTTCTAGGCTTTACCTGTATCCACTGACTTTCTGGAATAGTCATAAGAATTGAGCAATTGCTAGCGTGTCTGCCAAAGCCATTTCATGGCATGAGAATGTACTTTGTTTCATTTGTGAATGACATTGATGCAATAATTCAAAGGTGATGTTAACTATATTTTTCATCAACTGAAAAGACGAGAGTCGTGGAATCTACCAGAAATAGTCGCAATAGATTTGTACTTAGGTCTTCCATGTGAGAGGCACTGTCTTTAACTACTGCGCCACGGCATTGTATGCTTCAGCAGTTGCTAGACACCATTGAGCATTGTGTTAAACTAACATTTCTTATTAAGTTTACCTCCACCATAGTGTCTATGAACAGTATGGCTTTTGCCGCTGGCTGTTTAACTGCTTATTAGCCAGAAATAAGCTTACTAGTGTCTACTAACTTTCTAGGAATGATCATAAGAATTGAGCTGTTATTAGCAAGACTGAAGATAAACATTTCAATGCCAGAAACCGTCGCAATATAACCGTATACTGTTTTAGTTAAGGCTTACTATAACGTAAATACTGTATGTTGTAGCCAGCAAATTGTTTTGTCTCTCCTGACCCAATATACATGCACAGATGCATGCTTACGCGGTCCGCCGAAATCCCAGAGGAGGAAAAATACAAGGTACTTTGTAGACTACGAAAACAGTGTCTCTCACTGGGATGACAAGTTCATTTCTATGCCAGTGCATAGGTCCAAACCGAGAGGAGTTTTTGGAACAGAAGGGTGACCACAGCAAATTGAACAGAGCTTTTCTGGCATCCCTGTGGAGGTTGGGGGCATTTTACCTGAGTGGTTGATGTTCAAAGCTTCCATTGCCGAAGCTGAGGCAGGGGGGAGCTGTGATCGCTTCTGCCTCAGCTTCGGCAGAGGTGAAGGTGACCCTCGAACACCTTGGTGGACACCGGTAGTCAGGGAAGCCATCCGACTGAAGGAGGCCTTCCAGAATATGCTATCCTGGAGGACTCTGGAAACTGTTGCAGTGTACCGGCGGACCCCAAGAGCTGCGACCTCTGCTGTGAAACGGGCACAACAGCCCGGGAGTAGTTCGGGGATGCCATAGAGAAGGACTTTCGGCCGTCACCAAGGTGCTTCTGGAAAACTGTCCGCCACCTTAGGAGGGGGAAACGGGGAACCATCCAAGCTGTGTACAGTAAGAATGGGACACTGTTGACCTTAACTGAGGACCTAAATCCCACTAACACACCTTCGATAGTAGAGGCAGAGCTGGAGGCTGATGGGGGAAGTATTGTCAATCTCCTTGGCAGAAGTCACTGAGGTAGTCAAACAACTCCACAGTGGCAAAGCTCTGGGGATTGACAAGATCCGTCCAGAAATTTTGAAAGCTTTGGAGTCTGACAGTGTCTAAGTAGTACCAGACCCGGGTGGTGGTTCCCCTGTTCAAAAAAGGGTACCAGAGGGTGTACGCCAATTGCCAGGGTATCACACTTATCAGTCTCACTGGGAAAGTCTACCAAAACGTGCTGGAAAGGAGGGTTCGGCAGATAGTCGATCCTCCGATTGAAGACCAACTATGCGGATTCTGTCCTGGTCGTGGATCAACCGACCAGCTCTTTACTCTTGCAAGGATTCTGGATGGGGCCCGGGACGATGCCCTCCTAGTATACATGTATTTTGTTCTGAAGGATTTACGTGTGGTGTATTTCAATTTAAGTCTAATAGTGCAAGGAAAATGCTATAGTGTTTGTTCTTTGAAGTTGTTTTTTAGTATTCCTATCATAAGACGTGAAATACAAACGCATTATTGTTTTCTTCAAATTAATTTGACTTAACTTTTTGACTGAACGCTAATGAAGCTACACCACATGGATACTTGGGTTCTGAAAGGTCTGGTGTTTCTTTACTATAGTATAAATCCTGTATTTATAGTTTAGTTGTTGAAGCAGAAAATACAGTATCATGTTTTATAGATTGTGCTTGGTTTTATAGTTTACCCAAGTCAACAGAGAAAAGACCGTTATAATAAGAATATAATCATTTTGGTTTCTCAAACTGAACTCTCATGCTCAAGCTTTATTCAGCATTGTAGGACAAAAAAAATCAGGAAGAGAAATTTAAAGGTAGTCTGACCAATTTGGAGTGTAGCCAGCTGCTGGTTTTAAAGTCAATTTAGTGAATTGTCATAAGATACATTCTTCTACCATACTGTTCTTCAAAACCATGATCTAAGCAAATGGCTTATTTAAACAAAGCATCTGAGAGAAAGTAGGCTTGAGAAACTTAACACAACATAGATGTACTAACTAACTCTTGAGCACAGGTGTGTAGATGGGACACGTCCTGTCCATACCTCCCTAGGCCGCCTCCCTTGTATTATAAGTACTGTGGAACTTCCTGTATTCTTTGGAGAGAGAGAGTGGGAACTATGACCTGTTGACATCGTAAGTCTCATGCTGAAATGAAAAGCTCCCCCCTGACTTTCTGGTTGCATAACTTTTGTTCTTGGGCATCACCGGAACAGGAAGCTAACACTTCTAACAAGTATTTAAACAAATAGTATTTATTTCTGTGTGGCTATTAGTGTTTGTAATTCTAGCAGTAATGAAGACGTAACTGGAATCATTTCACTTTTTAAATTAAACGTGTTCAATAGTGGATACCAACTGCTTGTGATATGGTACCTCATATAGCACAAGATAATGTATTACCAGTCCTCTAACCAGACGAGAGAACTAAAATAATATGCGTATCATCAGGTAAAGGCTTCTTCACAATGGTATGTTCCAACCGACTGTCCATGGGGCTATTCATAGTCTGACAGTCACATGCAAAACTCCTATCAGAAAGTATGGACAGCAATGGGGCATCATATTTCCTGTCCTTCGTACAGAGATTGTTAATACTCTCATACATTGTGTCAAGCTTATTTCGGTTACTTTTCATGCCCAATATCGTTTTCTGAACGATATGATAGATTTTAAAAAAATAATAGCATTTTCAGCGTTCAATTTCCCGAATACTTTGGAATAGTGCAATGACCGCTTGATGCAATCTACCTGATCTTACTGCAGTAAGAAAACGCTGTAATTTAATGAGTGACGTTTGTATGTAAGTCACTTTGGTTAAGGCTGTAAGCTAAATGACTAAAACATAAATTACTCGTAGTTATATATCAACAAAAGAAAGTTGGTTGAAATACAATAAAAAATGCTTGTTGGCTGTATTGTTTTTGTCTCTTGTCTATACTTATATTGTGATATTTTCATGTTGGTTTCAGTTTGATTCAATTCTTCAACAAGATGAAGAAATGGTCAGACATGTCCAACTTGTCTGAGGATTTTCGGAATCGCATTGGCCGTCTGGAGAGAAACTTTGAGGTGTCAACTGTGATCTTTCGGAAGTTTGAGCCCATATTCATGGACATGTTCCAGGATCCCCAAGGGGAACCCCCAAGACAGCCCAGAAGCAGAAAACACCGGTATATACCTACACATTCTATTTATTTCTCTTTTTCATTTGATAATTTGATGGCAACGTTATTGCTTCTCACTATTATAGGCGACTGCCCTGTCACGTCAGCGATGTCTTCAAATTCTGCTGGACCCTGTTTGTGTACACTAAAGGTGAGCTATGATATGTCATCTGTTTTCAGCATTTTTTCTAATGTTTTTTTCCATTATGACCATGCGTTTCCCCCAAGTCTGTCATCTCCGGTGGTATTTACAACCCTGTCTCTCAGTAGGCTCAGGACAGTGGAAGATCATAACATTTTTCCTCTGAGACAAGTCCCGGAATGCCATTCTGCTTTTTTTCACACTACTTTCCCAAACAGGAAGTGTGTCGTCGTCCCCCCCCCCCCCCCCATCCTAATTCAGTGTTCAGTTCATCATTATGGCCGGTCTCATTACACCTACTAGCAACCTCAGTAGAGTTTAGGATGTTCATGTGAGAACACATCCCATCAGGCTTTTGTGGTTTTTATCACAATATTATCACTTATCAAGTAATCTGCTGGATACCAAGGAGAACATCACACCACTATTGAGTTTGCATGTGCCAGACATGCAACAAGGAGTCACTAGAATGAATTTGCACCTCTCCCGGGCCCTGTTTAACGTTTACTGAATTATTGTTTTACATTTGTTTCATGTAACACAATTCCTGATTGTAGGTAATTTCCACATGATTGGTGATGACTTGGTTAACTCCTACCACCTCCTGCTCTGCTGCTTGGACTTGGTGTTTGGAAATGCCCTGCTGTGCTCCAACAGGAAAGACCTTGTCAACCCACTTTTCAAAGGTAGCACTTTATAACTCAGTTTACTGTGAACTCAGCCTATTTAGAAGTTGATGCATTGAATTGAATACATCAGATGACGCTCATTTGTTAAATGGCTATGCAGTGGGAATGAGAAATTAACAAAATGAAAGTGTCCCATGTTGTAAACTACATTAAGATGATGGCGTGTGAAACTCCTAGGATGTGGGTTCGATACCCACAGGAGGCTAAAAATGGATGCAGTCACTACATATGTAGCTCTGGCGTTTCTGCAAAACAGCTTAAGAATTATATTTGGGACTTTTGTAAATGGCAAACTATTTTTTAAGCTGCTCTTTTTGGTCTGGATGTGTAATATTTTATTTGTCTGTAAATAGAATTATTGTCATGCCAGAGTTAGCCATTCAATTCCAAGTTTGAAAGTGCGTGATTTTAATGACATAGGGAACATATCGCTACATAAATACATCTTGCCCGCTTTTACAACTAGTCATTAAAAATCCCTGAATGCATCTTTTAATGAAAAGGACAAATGACGGTCAAATGAATCAACAGCAACATATCTAAAGCACAGAGAAAACAAATACTGGCGAGCTGATGCCCGGGGATTGAAATGCCAACATTTACTTAACCGTGGCATTGTTCGTCAGGTTTGCCGAGCATCTACAGGTCAGAAAACGACACGCCGGATGAGCTGCTCTGCGTCATCAACCGGCTGTGTGAGCTTCATGACGGCCTGGTAGTAGAAGCCAAGGGCATTAAGGAGCACTACTTCAAGCCTTACATTAAAAGGCTCTTTGAGCGGCAGGTAAGCCCACTGTAAAACCATGACCCTCTGGGGGACTGAAATTTCAGTAAATATCCATCTTATATCTGCAGTATTAGTGGGATGATAGTGTTTCACAGTATAATTTTCATGCTTTTTTTGTGATCGTGACATTAATTTTACCCCCCACCCAGGATTAGAGGCAAAATGGGAGCATTTGTTTGTTTTCTGGCTGATTGTAATCATTGTCATTCCTGGTTGCAAAACTTTCGCACTGTCACTCTGGAGGTTTCTCTATATTGCAGGGAATCTAATACCAATAACATCTGAATCACAGCTTGTTTAAAGTGGCTATATCTTACGAAGTCAAGCCCAAGTTTCTGTAGAGTGCAGAAATCAATACGTCATTTGAAATAAGAAAAATTTTGATGAAATTCAGTCACATTGAGGACGAAATGTTTAGCCTTGGCCCATGTACGCATGGAAATACTCCAAACATTAACCTTCACAAGCAACATTCACACGGCAGTCCAAACACATGCCCCTTTACATAACATTCACACACGTCTTTACCCAAGGTATATTGTTTGGTTGGTCCTTTGAGGAACCCATTAGTTACTATTACAACAATCACCAGAACATGCGTACATTGGCTTGCTTAATACATTTAGAATAGATACAGTATATACTGCGAGAGATGGTAATTATTCCCTCTTACCTGGATGTCAAATACATTTTGATGTCTTCACTGTTATTCTCCAGTGTGGCAAAATGTAAAACTAACAAAATACCTTTTGAATGTGTAGGTGTCCAAACCTTTGGTGGTTAGTGGAAGTATTCTGGTCCAAATTGAGCTTAGATGCATCGTGTGCCCTTGGATTGTCCTTGAGATTTTACTAGAAATTGATTTGACATTATTTATAATGGCATCACACCTGTTGTCAATACAGTGTGACATTCTTTACATTGCATGCCAGTGCAAAACCATGTTATGAAGTCCAAGGTACTCTTGACCTTAGAGAGAATCTTTTCACAATGGTACAGTGAGGAGAAAAAAGTATTTGATCCCCTGCAGTCTATAATTTTTATGGTAGTTTGATTTGAACCATGAAAGACAGAATAACAACAATAAAATCCAGAAGAAAGCATGTCAAATATTTTATAAATTGATTAGCATTTTAATGAGAAAAATAAGTATTCAACCCCTCTGCAAAACATTACTTTGTACTTGGGGGCAAAACCCTTGTTGGCAGTCAGAGGTCAGACGTTTCTTGTAGTTGGTCACTAGGTTTGCACACATCTCAGGAGGAATTTTGTCCCACTCCTTTGCAGATCTTCTCCATGTCCTTAAGGTTTCAAGACTGACGTTTGTCAACTTGAACCTTCAGCTCCCTCCACAGATTTTCTATGGGATTAAGGTCTGGAGACTGGCTAGGCCACTCCAGGACCTTAATGTGCTTCTTCTTGAGCCACTTCTTTGTTGCCTTGGCTGTGTGTTTTGGGTCATTGTCATGCCAGAACACCCATCCACGACCCACTTTCAATGCCCAGGCTGAGGGAAGGTTCTCAACTAAGATTTGACGGTACATGGCCCCGTCCATCGTTCCTCTGATGCAGTGAAGTTGTTTTGTCCCCTTAGCAGAAAAAACACCTGCAAAGCATAATGTTGCAACGGTGGGGATGGTGTTCTTGGGGTCATAGGCAGCATTCCTCCTAACACGGCGAGTTGAGTTGATACCAAAGAACTTGATTTTGGTGTCATCTGACCACAACACTTTCACCAATTCTCCTCTGAATCATTCAGATGTTCATTGGTAAACTTCAAACAGGCCTGTACATGTGCTTTCTTGATCAGGGGGACCTTGTGGGTACTGCAGGATTTCAGTCCTTCACGGCGTAGTGTTACCCATTGATTTCTTGGTGACTATTGTCCCAGGGGCCTTGAGATTGACAAAATCTTGCCGTGTAGTTCTGGGCTGATTCCTCACAGTTCTAATGATCATTGCAACTCCAGGATGTGAGATCTTGCATGGAGCCCCAGACCGAGGGAGATAGACAGACAGTTTTTTTTCTGTTTCTGCCATTTGCGAATAATCACACCAGCTGTTGTCACCTCACCAAGCTGCTTGGTGATGGCCTTGTAGCCCTTTCTAGCCTTGTGGTGGAGAGTTTGGAATCTGATTGCTTTTGTGGACAGGTCTTTTTGTACAGGTAACAAGCTGTGATTAGGAGCACTCCCTTTAAGAGTGTGCTCCTAATTTCAGCTTGTTAATTGTATAAAAGACACCTCACAGTTAGAAATCTTTCTTATTAAGAGGGGATTAAATAGTTATTTCCCTCATTAAAATGCAAATAAAAATGTATAACCTTTGACATGTGCTTCTGTTTTCTTCTTGTTCTGTCTCTCTCTGTTCAAATAAACCTACCATTATGGACTGATAATTTCTTTGTCAGTGGGGAAATGTACAAAATCAACAGGGGGTCAAATAATTTTTTCCCTCAATCGATACATTTGTGATGGTTATACAAAAATTGCAGAAACTTTGAAAGTTCTCAGTAGCACACCATTATGAATTGCTAGACGTTTGGAACCACTGAGACCTTCTAGTGTTGGCTGAACTTCCTAACAGTTAGCTAGGGAGGTGATCAAGATCCCAACTGCCACATTTTCAGAGTTCCTCTGCAGAGATGGGAGAAACCTACAAGTTTGTCTTTGCACCGCTTTACTAATCGGGCCTTAACGGTAGTGGCTAGATGGAAGCTACTCCTGTGTAAAAGACACATAACATTATGCTGAAAGTTTGTTAAACCCACTTATAACTCCAATATCCGAAGGAAAAGGATTCTGTGTTCTGAGACAAATCTAATTGTAAGGGCTTAATGCCAAGTTCTACGTCTTGTGAAAACATGGTACCACTGATTACATGGCTGATACCATTCCTATTGTGGGGCATGGTGGTGGGACCATCAGGCTATGGGGATGCTTCTCAGTAGCAGGGACTTGGAGACTGATTAGGACTGTGGGAAGGATGAATGGCGCACGGAGGTCCTCAAAGAACCTGATCCGGTGTGCACAGGACCTAAGACTTCATCTTTCTTCACTGAAAAAGACTACTTTGAGAAAAAGCATAGAGCCAAGGAGTGTCTTTTGTACATGACAGTGACTGAATTTCCTTTAGTAGCCCAGCCAAAGAGCAAACTTAATCGAATCGAACTTCACCAACAATTGAGGATCTGCAAGGAAGTATAGGAGTAACTGCTTTTAACTTGCGTAAAGTGCATAAAGATGATGGAGGCATACACGAGAACTCTGCAAGCTGTGATGGCTGCCAAAGGCGCTTACAAAGTACTGACTAATGGGTCTGAACACTTGTGTACATGTTTTAAGTATACTGGCTCAATCTTCAAAATGTGTTGCTTTGTCATTTTGGAGTATTGTGTGTAGATTGAGTTAATTTGACAAATGTGCTGAAAATGAAGGATTCTCAATGTTTTCTGAAGTCACTGTTTGTCAAAATATTACTTGCAGTAATCATGATGCTCCTTTCTCTGCTGATGTGTTCTTTAATAAAACATTGGTGACAGATATTGAAAGGAAATGAAGAACTACTCACAGAACTCCTGGATACACAGAACTTCCTAGACAACAAGTGAGTTTTTCATTTTTGGAGGTACATAGCATGTCAAGTCCTCATCTTTAGTAGGCTAGCATTCTAGCCTCAGCATATGTGAATGAGTTTGCATGCTTTTGAATCCAGCCTACTGCCTTTTGCCTTCCCTTTCCCCATCTTTCAAACACTCGTGTTTTCAGTAAATAAAAATAACAAAGAACTGCCACACCATCTTTTAGGAAAGTCCTTTAGAAACCGCGTATGCGTAAGTGTTTTCTTAGGGTCTAACTAATGTTGTTTGTGTGCCACACAGTAAAGCAATAAACCGCGAGTATGAAGAATACGTGTTGACTGTGGGAGACTTTGATGAGAGGGTGTTCCTGGGGGCGGATGCTGACGAGGAGATCGGGACACCCAGGAAGGCAGCTCCTGAGCCACGGGCTGGTCAGCTGTCAGCCCGCATGCAGGTGGAGAGCAACCTTCAGCATCACTTTGAGAAGGTAAATGGCGAAACCTTTAAAAACTATTACTATTAATCACAATGCACTTTCTGACATTTAGTTAAATCACAATTGTTTGTAAAAATAGGTTGGCATTGACCAAACTCTTTGGTCTACTAATTCTTCCTCTGGCAGCTAGGATTTACAAATCAGCCTGTCACTGTCTTGACATTTTGGCCTCCAAAATGGTCATCCTTTATAGTAGAAGGGAGTGATTTATATTCTGGGATTCTGCAGACCCACCGTTACATGAAGGATGTATTGAAATCAAATTTTTGACTCACTTGAGTAATCATGTGAAATAGTCAGAATAAAGAAATGCCCATATTTTGGTAGTATATTGAAATAAAATAGTAAAATATAGTCGGTAGGCAGTTTTACATTACATTTGGATTCTCCCAAAGTATTCAGAATAACTACAAATTGAATGGTTTTGAATGTAAATGAATTTTTTTTACTCTCATCCACATCCATTTTGTTATAAAAAAATTCTAATAATCATTGAAAATGCCCATATGGGGTCACTAAACTTATTCTGTCATATTGTACTTCTACAAGTCTCCTCTAGATGGCTGTCCCTTCTTTTGAATTCAGATATTTTTTTTATGGTGTGTCTTGAAAAGTGTGTGCCTTTATTTCCTTTGGAATTCCCTACATGTGCCATATCTGGAAGTTGTGGAGATTAGAAGAGGGATGTGTCCAGTCTTCCTTTGGATGGTTATATCCACCGGAGACACTATACACAGCATAGGTGCACATTTGACCTCTTTTAAAAATCAGTGCATTATGTTAAATATTGTCTTCAACTATGGACATTGCTTGATTTTGAATGAAATAAGTACAGGAGCTCTTTTTCTAAGTTGGTCCATTACAACAGGGTATGTCATGGCTCTCAAATGTCTCCTTTCAAATTATCATATTAACTGGCAGAATCTATTCATTTTCCATGCAAATTAAATAGAAGGTTGCTGATCTATGGTCCAATAGGTCTGCCATCTTCTACCATTGTGCTCTTGATCCAGACACCAAGTACAATAAGTAATGTTAGGATTCTGTTTAAAAACACCCATGAGCCTCTCTCTCTGGAAAGCTGCAGGCATGTTATCCCATACTAAATCATACCTATGCTTTTTGAGGTAATGT
>JACXGJ010004964.1:0-42001 GCA_016801105.1 Esox niger
TCTTTCCTCGGCTGACCTGTCTGTCTGTCTTTCCTCGGCTGACCTGTCTGTCTGTCTTTTCTTGGCTGACCTGTCCGTCTGTCTGTCTTTCCTTGGCTGACCTGTCTGTCTGTCTTTCCACGGCTGACCTGTCTGTCTGTCTTTCCTCGGCTGACCTGTCTGTCTGTCTTTCCACGGCTGACCTGTCTGTCTGTCTTTCCTTGGCTGACCTGTCCGTCTGTCTGTCTTTCCTTGGCTGACCTGTCCGTCTGTCTTTCCCCGGCTGATTTGTCTGTCTGTCTTTCCACGGCTGACCTGTCTGTCTGTCTTTCCTCGGCTGACCTGTCCGTCTGTCTGTCTTTCCTTGGCTGACCTGTCCGTCTGTCTTTCCCCGGCTGATTTGTCTGTCTTACTTTTCTCGGCTGACCTGTCTGTCTGTCTGTCTTTCCTTGGCTGACCTGTACGTCTGTCTTTCCCCTGCTGATTTGTCTGTCTTACTTTTCTCGGCTGACCTGTCTGTCTATCTTTACTTGTCTGTCTGTCTTTCCTTGTCTGTCCTGGCAACCTCTAACTGAATGTGACCTGTCCCACCCGGCCTGCTCTGTTAGCACTGTCACAATGTATTAACCCACACAGCTGCCATGCTAATGGTCCATGAACACACACAGGGCCCTTGGCCAGGAGAGAAGTCGGTGTATGTGTGCGCACGCGCGCCTTACAATGACCATACAATTGACTGCCGACTGAATCCAGTGGTCCTTACTGCTGTGTCTTCCTTTAAGTATTCCTGTATAGGTTGAGAAGAGAGATGGCCACTGAAACATACAGATTAGCTCTGGCTGATTGCCGACCACAGTGGGGGAATCTGTGGTGGACTGCATTTCCTTTAATATCCTGGCTAATGTACAGAGAACACACTGGAGACTGGCCGACCAACCACAGCACCCCACCTCACTTATGCAATGTTTACATTTGATCAGGTATAGAGGTATAGATCTGGAGTGGCGAGTGGCGAGCCTGATATGAATACACAAATAAAAGATAAAGAAATTAGTTCATGATTTTCCTCTTTCTTGAGCAGAAAGTTAGTTTGGAAGAAAGAAACTACAACGATACAAAATGCCAGTCCCTCTTTTAGTAACAGTGTAAACATAAAGCTCTACACGACATACTGTAAAACTAAGGATAATTTTTCTTTTGACTCTTACAGTTTATGTTGTTAATATGATGTTAATGTGATGTAAATATGTTATTCACAATGTCAACAGTAGCTTCTATTAACAGCTTCGCCTGAGCTATCTTACAGTGGGATGCTGGGATCCCCCATTACTCTCTGAATTCCCTCAGCCGGGGATATGAACTGGCTAATGATCAGCGGTGGCACAACCAATAACCAGCTAACAGCCTGGAAGTTTTCAACTGAAGAGGAGGAGGATGAATGGGTGCAAAGGGAGAAAGGAGGAAAGCGGAAAGAGACGTAGGCGAATGAAAGAGGGCCAGAGAATGAGGAGATGGGCAGGGGCTGGGGGGTTGGGGGTGGTGACTGCCTCGACCACACAAATTAAGCACGGCTTCATGTGTAGGCCTTCATTGCAGGGTTCACAGCAGCTGGAGAAACCACATCTCCTCCCATGGACTCCAGCCAGGGCCGTGGCCAGACCCGAAGAAGCATCGTTGTTTCTATAAAACAGCAGAAAAAAGAGAAGCAGCAGTAAAAGGAGACTGCGTAGGGGTTTGGGCCCGGAGCTGAGGAAGGAAACCACACAAGGACTACGAGCATTCGCTATTTCTGCGTTTCAGTTGAACTCCCCTCTCTTTCTTTCTCTCCCTCCCTCATTCACTCTCCCCACCCACCCCTCTTCTCAGAAACCGTTATGTAGAGCTGCTAGCCCTCTCAGCCGGTCAGAGCTTCCTGTTTGCCGTACTTGTGCCATCCATGGACTCCAGCCTGCCAGCCAGCCTTACCTCACTGGTAACCCAGTCAGCCCACAGACACAGCAGCACTCTACAGCAGAACTCCACAGAGAGGTCCCCCTGTCCTCTGTAATATAGTACCTCCTGAATTCCCTCTTCCTCCAAAGTCGCCGAGCACAGCTAGCGTTACATTTGGCAAGAGAAGCTCTGTCACCGAGCAGCTGAGTAAGCACACCTGAGGATTGGACTCAGGTGTAGAGGTGATGTACTGAGGCAGCTGCCTCCGCTGCCGTGATGAATGGGAATGGAAATGAGACTGGGACTATGAGGTTTCCCCACATTACCAGGCATAACAATTAGGGCCATGAGTTTTCCCTCACTATGTGATCAGACCAAGAAAAAAAAAACGAAACTACATAGAGAGCGAAAAAAAACTGTTCTCACTCTAATGCCGATGTTTCCTGCTGAGACTTCCTGCTGACCCGGGTCATGTGACCAGGGTATTTGGACTGTGGTGGTTGCGATTGCAGTTCCGGCTGGACCGGTTGGGTCTGGTTTCTCTCACATGGGAGGAGTACAACTTGGCTCTGTCCCCCCTCTGCTTGACTGTCCTCTTTGGTTTCTCTTAACAATAGATAAATGTAACGGCTGGCCAGTTCTCATGTCATTCAAGACATAATTACACACTGTTTTCTGGTCATCCTCGGACCACTGCTATATATACTCATATACTGTGTATACATGGATGTGTGCGTATTGATTCATTTGGCTGAAGGTCTTTCATAATTTCCTATGCTTTTGTCTCCTGACATTTTCTTCAGTTTGGCAGTGTGTTTCTTGTTATGCTGACCAGGGTAGATGAAAGAGCCCAGCGGTGTTATGCTGCTGGGTCTTCATCCCTGGAGAAAAGACAAGGGACTGGCTCTCTGCGCTCTCCCCTGATGACAGATAGTTATTCTGGGGAGGTTTATTCCCCGTGGAAGGTAAACACACACACACACACACACACAGAGAACCCACACACACAGAACACACACACACCATGGTGGAGTGTGAAGGTGTTTACTGTAGAGTAACCCAGAGCAGAGGCTGTGTGTAGGGCACAGCGAGGGTCTGACCACCTACAGTGTACTGCAGAAGCCCAGCAGCCATCACAGCTGCTATGCATTTGGTGGGACCTTTGGAACAAAGCAGTTGTCATAGGAAATAAATGCAATTAACCATGTGCTTTGGTTTCTGTCATATCCCCTTATTTCTTTTAACTCTGTGTGTGTGTGTGCGTGTGTGTGTGTGCGTGCGCGTGTGTGCGTGTGTGCGCGTGTGCGTGTGTGTTTGTGTGTACTTTTTGTTTTGTATGCCATTGGTGATGTGTGACAGCTGGTTTCCATATCCATGGACATGAAGATGTTTGAATTGTACTCGTCAGACGTAGGTGTTCCTGAAGAGCCAGCGTTCGAGCGCAGTGTTTCCGGCGGCTCAGAACATTTTGTCACGTTCTTGGTCAGGCATGCGCCAAGCTGGGAGGAAACGGCACTCGCTACGCTAGCAGCGTGACACCCATGACATATGCATTACAGTGAAGTAGCATGCATTACACGTGTCTTTGTATGACACCACATCATGTGAGTGGACTTTTTTCTTTGAGGATAACCAGTGCATTTCATTGTATGTCACTAGAGCGCCAAGTGTGAGTGCCAAAACCGAAAATCTGCTATCTCCCTACGCTGCGCTTGGGTGCGACACGATCATTTCTATCGAGTCGCCTACAGAGAGGGAGGTGGAGTAGGAGGAACATCTGCAAAGAGCCCTGATTATATCTGAAGATGTGGAGAGGGAGGATGAAGGGGAGAAAATAAAGGAGCAAGATGAAGGAGCAAAAAAAGTTTCTGACTGTGAAATGACTGCCAGATTTCTATTTGCGCCTCTTGAAAGGCCCACGTCTCTGCTGCTGGGATGTGGGAGGAGAGTTCTGGCAAATCAAAGCCCGTTGGATACGATCTCTGGAAGCCCCAGCTAGTAAACAGCACCATAAAAGTGGCTTACGTGGTGGAGCGTCAAACAAAAACTTGAACGTCTGCCCGCCTCCAGTAAAGCCACGGCTTCTGCAGGCGTCTCCGTCGGCACCACGAGCCGCTTGCACTCTCCCCGGGGCGGGTGGGCACCGATCGCGGGGAATAGAAGGGGCTTTCAAACCGGCCGTCCCTTATCTCGCCATCCTAGCTTTTGTTGTTTTTTCTTGCAACCTCATCATCTTGTTTTTATTTGTAACTCAACCCCCCCCCCCCACAACCCTCCAACCTGGCGTTGGCTAGTGTGAGGTCTATTGTGAGGTTCATAGTCCTGGTGTGTCACGTATAGGCCTCGTCTGTCCCATGTGTCTCAGAGAGGAGACACACTTCCACACACAGGCCCCAGCCCTGAGTCAGCTCTGTCCCTGTGGCTGCTTTATTTTGACACTTTGTCGGTGCCAAAGATCGTTGCACAGTGTGTTTTTTTTTCTCATTCAAGGATGTAAGTGTTTGTGACATTGTGGCTAGAGGGGGCGGAGGTGTTGAGGCCAAACTATTTCATTTTAAACAGCTCAAACCCAGTAGCATTCCAATGTACCATACACTGGAGAAGAGAAGAAATCGCTGCCTGCGTGCTTCCCGTTGAAGGAGTTTCATGCTGTGTGGCATTTGTGTGTTATTGCCAAACAGTTACCCACCTCGCCCTCCCATGGGTCATGGTAAACATTCATTCAGTTAGGGAACTTCTATGGTCAAAATGGTTAACCCTTTTACATCCACGCTAAAAGAGACAAATTGTTCCGAAACAGGTTTATTACGAAATAAATCAAGAATGGGGATACTATAGCGCTGTCGTAAGCTATCTATAAAGCTTTTGTATCACCATGGTCTCACACTGAGAACATCAGTCATCAGTTGACAAAAGCTTGGAAAAGGGGCCCAGTTCTAAAGAACAACGAGTATTGTGAACCACATACAGTACAGACATGAACCAGATCTCCCCCGCCGTCTAAGCTAAATATCCACTCTGTCCTAGTATTAGCCTCATCACTCAGCTCTCCAAATGTACTGAGCAGGCAAAACCCTCTCCTAACAAAAAGCAGTCTGTCCGTGTGTCTGTCTGCAAACAAAGCACTGCCCTCTAGTGGTGTCCTGTAACGGGCCCCTACAGCGCACAGCAAAGTCGTCATCATGCTTAGGGACCAGCAGTTTCTCCCGATCACAAGAGCAACTTGGAAAACCTCTGGGCCCTAGTCACGTGGCCCCTGGGGCTTTGGATGAAAGCGTCACAGTGTTCTCAAAGTGAGCTATTTCTGCCCAAATCTGGAGACTGTGTATCAGTAGTAAGCATGAAACCCTCCCTGAAAGCAATTGATGTGGTTTTACAACCGTGAGTACAGGAAATGTGAAACTAAGTAACTATATGTGTACCGATTACTAACTTTCTATTATGATGTCATATAAATGTAGATATTTTGTTGGGTAATTTCAATATGAGTTATATGTGGATTGGAATTATTCAAAGATATTTCGTTTTCCAACAGCAAGAAACAAATCAAAACTGTTTTCAATTATTATTTTTATTAAATTGCAATACAAATATGTCTAACTACAAATTTACAGTAAGTCTTACTCTTTTCTCTCTCTTCATCTCTCTCTCCATCTTTCTCTCTCTCTTCATCTCTCTATTCTCTTGTTAATAGTTTAACGACCTCTCCACAGTTGGCCTCGTTAACGGCTTCCCAGAACAAATTAGTAGGTGTTACAAGGTCAGAGGTCAACTGCTGCCACCGTGTTGATGTCGCACCAATGACACACCACATGTGGACCTTATTTATTATAAAAATGTAACTTTTAAAAGTTCATTACCTCTAATAGTGTCCGAATATCAGTCAAACACTGGATGATTACAGTGACTCACATTTCAACCTGGCTTCCCCTAAGTCTCTCCACTGCTGACTGAACTCACAGCTTTTATGACAGATATGCTACGTGTTTTCGTTCAGTCCTGGAGGGCCAGACAAATTGGCCGTCGGTAGAAAAAGTTTTGCTGAATGCGGCAGCATTGGGGAAATTTACAGTGATTATTCAGCTGGTTAGTCTCTCCGTAGAGAGAGAGATGGAGGGCTAGGGCAGGCAGTAGAGAGACGGATGGATAGAGGGATGGAAGAAGGCAACTGAGGAATGGAGGGAGTCTCAAGGCTTTTACACGTTGAGAGGATACTCTGATCCCAATCCAATGCCACAGCACAGCCCCCTGATTTACACCTGGGTGCATTTAGGCCGTGTCTGTCTGCTGAGAGAGGAATGAAGGAAGGCAGGGGTCTGGCTGTTCTCAGCCTTGTGTTGCCTCCCGTGCAGGGCAGGTGGTTTATCAATGGCAGTATTATTACCTAGCCATTAAAAACAATGATATCTCTTCTAGAAAAGGAGGACAACTAAATTAAAAGGAGTAATATCATGTCAAGTTATGACTGTTTTCATTCATGAGTACTGTGTAAGAATAATAGTTAAATATATTTATATTAATATATACATGCATATACTTATTTATATATATTTACTGTCAGTTCAGTTTAATATATATGTATAAATATAGAAATGTTGGAAATGTAAGAATGTTAAAGATTGAATGAGTGAGTAAGGGAAAGCAGGGACTACCAAAAGATGTCTTGTAACCTCCACATGTAATCATGGGCACAAATACACTTGTTTATTTTGGTTGGGACCTTGTGATTTCTCGGGTGTGAGTGTAAATTACGTGTCACCAAAATTAAAAATTAAACCGAATTGACAGTTAATTATTGATGGCATCACGTCTACTCCAGCGGTATCTTGGGGGGGTGGGGAGAGAGGCGGGGCCACAGAGAGCCTCTCCCTGCATTAAGAGTCGGTTGAGGTTAGAGACTCCAGCCACGATGCCCACCCATTTGTTTTTAGCTTTGTGATTGATTATCGCAGGAAGTTCGTAAAAGAAGATATGGCCCCTTCCAAACTGTATCATCTTGGGCTGTGATGGCCTACTGCTGAGTGGGGCCTAAGTGCTTCTTCAACCACAGCTAAGTATATTCTGTGGACCCGAGGACACTCAAGCCGCTGGGAGGATGTGTAACGAGTGGTGGGCTGAGGGAGTGTGCGCTGTGTGTTGGGGATGGGGAGAGTATGGGGTAGACAGGCAGGTTAGCCACACTGCTCTCTGAGCCTGTAAGCTGCTCCCACTAATATGACCAACAGTGGTGTGTATGGGGTGGCGTCGGCTTCCCAAGGGCTCCCACATCCAAAATGTTTCATTTGTACATCCATAATTATTCCTGGGTTCTCCTAAACCCAGAAGACCACTGACTGTCGAGCTCCTGGCACCGGGGAACTCTGTTTATGTGGTCGTTGACCAGTAAAATGCTCTCGCAAATGTATTTCGCCTGCGCTTATTCCAAACAACACACGCTGCGTTGAATGGTCCGTGAGCACGGCCATTAGCAAGAAGCACGGCAATATCATTTTTAATCTGTGAGGATGTGCCGGACCTGTAACCTGTTGAAAACGTGCGGCCAGGCCATCCAATGGGCTGACACAGAGAAGTAAAAAGTGAGAGGACCAGTAATTGAACCAGAGTAACAAAGTCTCCAGTATGGGGATAGGGGACCATAAAGACTCCTAGCGCTATTAGCTCCCCCCAGCTATAATCAATACGGCTTAATAACCTATAATCGCATCTTGGCACGTCAGAAGTGATGGTGACTGATTGGCTTTGCCTCGGCACTGTTCCTAATGCACTGCTGTCAGTGAGCGACTGTTTATTACTCAATAAGGAACTCTGGAATCAGCCTGATCAATAATGGATGGGACTCCTTTAACTGGTCAGCGCTGGAGACAGGGAAGTGACACGGAGACAAGACCGGAGAAGTCTTTCTCGGTCAAGTGGCTGTAAAGTGGGAAGTTTGAGAAATGCGGATTCGAACAGACAGTTATTGGTTCGAGAAACATGGTCTTGATACGTTAAAGTCACACGGCAGGATGATTGAAGTAGAACATCCTTTTAGCTACTGTGCAGATCTGAACCAAGCAGACAATCTTAATTCGAATTGCATGTCGGAATTCCCAGTTCATGCAACAATTCCTTGTTTATAAGAGTTTTTATTGAATAGGATTTTTTTTCACTCGACATTCCATGACAGAGGAAAGCAGTTCCAACATGGTTAATATAATTCACCATCACACTGCTTGGTAATATGTAACATTTTGCAAATTAAAGATTTGTCTGCAGCCTCCAGCCCTTTGGAACAATGCCCTTTCCAGTTCTAATGGCTGAATGTTTTCAAATCGACTACCTCTACACAGATGTTTGATGGGGATTTGTACCTTCCCGAAGGTAAAATGAATCCTGTGGTATTCACATTCTGTCCGGAAAGCAATTCTGGTGTATTTAGTAGCTTTTGTAAATGCGTATTAATGATCTAAATTAGCATGTTTACTGTTATCTGTAAAGACACAATTCAGTTGAATGTGAATGCCCATGAGGCAAATGGCTTATTTGCATAAAACGGCCTGCTGTATGGTTCTGATGACTATGGGCAGGCCTGAACAAGATTCACATGTTTTGAATTTATTTTGATTTACTTCTGTGTCTCTTATTTGCCCAAGCATGCATTCATTTTCTCACTGTATATCACAATGTGTTTTAAAAAATCCTTTACTCCTCGTCATTCCCAAACATTCTGTGAATGTATAAAAACTTTCAATATATAAAAACTTTCAATATATAAATAATCTTTATAATAATGGCTAAAAGGTTTCATGTTATTCCAGGTGGTGAATATGAACAGATTTTAAGATTTCATGTTGCTAAAATACTGTCAGCTCCACTATAACATGCACATGGTTTAAATATTTACAGTCCTGTAACATATTCAAAGATCTATATGTAGAGCAGTTCTGTATAATTTAGTCCAGTGGACTGAGATGGCCTTGCTTCTCAATAGAAGGTTATTTCACACTGTTAAAACACTTTGATTTTGAGCTGTGAATGGTTCTTTTCATTGAATGCATTCACACATGCTTTCAAACACCAAGGACGAAAGATATAAAAGGAACTTTTTAGGCACTCTGAAAATATTTTCTGAAATAGAAATAGCCTTGCACTTTTAAAGAATGACAAAAAATATAGAACTGGAGGGCGACAGGCTGTATATCTGGTTGAAATCTCATTTGAGGAAGACATTTAAAAAAAAAAAAAGATGTCAGCCACAATTTAAAACCGAAGAATCCGTTATCCTCCCCGTTTTCTCATCAGACGCGTCTCTGTTTCCCCTCGCCACCAGAGTAGAGGAGGGGGGTATGGGGGTCCGATTGACTCTAAAAGTGGCTGAGGTTTCCTCAGGTCCTGTTCGGGTACTGAGACCATCCTGTGCTCGGACTGAGACAGAGAGAAACGCCCCGACGTCCGGGTGTCTCTGGCAAAATATTTGTTCCTCTGGGGGAGGGGGCCGGTGTGTGTGTGTGTGTGTGTGTGTGTGCGTGTACACGGGGAGAGTCTGAGTTAAGATGGCCAGAGGGTTACTGGCGCTACCTGTGTGGGCACTGCCCAGGTCGTTTGCCACCGTCCGCCACCGCACACACCCTCTTCCGACCTCTTCGGGCCAGTGTCTGGCCGGTCCATCCGCACACCCTGGAGCAGGACCACCCAGGCGGCCGGAGAGCCGTGAGAAGGCCACTTTATGCTCCCAGACAGCCCAATCCAACCACAGTGGCGCCCCCCTAACACCCATGTAGCCACTACCCACAATCCCTCTGTGTGTAGGTGTGTGTATGTGTGCGTGTGTGTGTGTGTGTGTGTGTTTGTAAAAGTGTCTATGTGGGTTTTTCTGTAAATAACAGTGTCTGTGTGTGTCAAAAGGGAGTGACTCTTCTCTTTCAACTGCCAGCCCACCATTCCAACCAACTCCCACCCCCAGCCCCTAACTTTCCCCAGGCCTAACCATAATGAGCTATAGCAGGGGGGAAAAAAAACACAACGACACAATCCTATTTTTCATCATCAGAAGGCCTTCATCAACACTGTCCACTCCTACTGTCTGCTGCCTCTTGACAAGCATGCTTTCCTCATGGCGTCAGGTAACGGCGTAAGTATCTGAGTTGAAGAAGTGGAGTTTTTGTTCTTCTCTTCTTTAATAAATGTCTTATTTGAAAGTCTTTACGTCTTCGCTTGCTGTTCTAATTTGTGGCAGATGTCACCTCACATAGTTAAATTGTTAAATATTCTTTCAATAATGTACCGTGAGATGCATCGTTATATCATCATACCGTTTCCTTCCAGTCGCCTATCATGGCATGAAAGGCGGTATTGATAAACGACCAGTAAATTGTCTGTCTGCTGTGCCCTAGACGTTCATTGGTGCACATTCAGCATATATCCATCATCTGACCCCCCCTGTTTCCTGCTCTCGTTCCTTCTCTCCCCTCTCCGGGATTGGTCAGAGTGGTGACATTTATCCGGTGTGTCTGTGGCTGTGCTAGTTGGTTACTGGCTGGGTTGGGGCGGGCAGTGTGACCGCCTGGGCTTTGTTCTATCTCTCTGCGGGCCATCACCCAACCATGATGGAAATTGCAGGGGACAAATTAGCCACACATGTTGAATAATGGTTACAACAATTGATTGGCCACAGGCGGCACATCTTTCTTTCGAGTGCGTTTGTGTGGGTGCGCATGCAGACTTGGGTGTGCGTGCACGAGTTTGTGTGTCCATATGCCCTTGTTTGCAAACCGTGCAGGTCCGTGCTTGCCTCTGTGTGTCTGTAGTATCACAAGCATTGATTCTTCGTCAATGTGGAAGGTATCGGTTTGATGGCGGGGCCGAAGCGGTTTCTGCACTCGCGGTAACATTCCGTAGGACAGGAAAACTAGAACAACAGCTCTGCAAGAGCGTGACTCATCCTGTGTGATGACTCTCCAACCGAATCTTCCGTAGTGCCAAAGATAACATGGAAATCATTCTCGCTTTGATATATCGCCCTATGTTCGATTGTCAGCTTTGGACCTTTGATCCTTTAATGCGTTTTGTTATGACACACCAGAGGTGGTAAGATTGATTGCTGTGACTCACTCAATTGTCATACAAACAATTCAAATGAACGAGAAGCAAGGATGAATTCCTCTGTGAGTAATACTAAAACGATTTCCTCTGTTCCTTTACTAAGATTGAAGAACCTGGGGTGTTGCAAAACATACTGAAATAACCTTAGTAGTTAATTAAAGTCAGGCACTGACACATAAGGAGGGTTGATCTCATGTAGGAGTTAAGAGCGGCAGTAATGAAAGAATAGTTACAGACTCAGAGATAGTGAGAGAAAGAAAAAACGACAACCCACTGCAAAACATGTCTGTGAGAGACAGCATTCTCCAGGATGATGAAACGGCCAATGCTGAGCCATCCATTCACGGCACCTCCTATTTGTTTTTCTTTCCCGGCGTCTGATTGGCTACCGGAGGCGTGCAGCAAGTGAGCTGCTAGCTTCCCTTCCTGGGCCGATGACAGATCTAAAGGATAGTTCGCTATCCCCCTTGTTACAAATAACTTCCTCTGACATGTTTGGGCACGCTGACAATGTTTTGAGTGAAAACAGCTTTCAGGCCTGGCCGGGATACAAGCTTTCAACCCCTGGGGTGGGCTACTTCTTCAATTGCTGTTTTATCCCTCAAAAGAGAGACAGAGTGAGGGAGAGAGGGCCTGAGCAGGCCTGGATTAAGGACTTTTGCTGTCTTTGTGACAGAGAAGCGTCAGAAATAAACACGGCTGGACTGTTTGTGTTTGGCTTTGAGAAGTAGGCTACCAAAGATGTGTTCCCTGCCCCTGAACACACAAACACACATTCATACACACACACACACACACACACACACACATATATATAAACACACTGTCAGGGGAGGGGAAGACATTGTGAGGTGTGCCATTGTTGCCTCAGACAGGCAGGAATGCCTGGACAGCTTTTCAGATTCCTGGCAGTATCCATTCCTGGTAGCATCCATTCCTGGTAGCATCCATCATGTATTTGTAAGCTGTTTCAGTTTAATGCATGTGCCTCTTGTTATGGACTGACATGAGCTATTTCTACAGTTTGCCCCCCAGGTCAGAAATCATCAACCAACTCATTTGTAACTTCTGTATAATGTTCTCTCCCTGACTCTCCGCCTCCCCCCTCCATCTCCCTCTCTTCTTTCCCTCCCTCTTTCTTTCTCCTCTCTCCTTATGGTCCCGAAGGGCGAGTCCCTATGATCAGTCCCGATGCTATTGGAGTGTTCTTCTCAAACGCCTAATCAGAGGAGATGGTGAAATCAATGGGCTGGATCGTAACAGGAATCTGAAATGAATATCCCGCTGGATCAATGTGTTCTTGTTTGAGATGAGGAGCTGTGCTTTGACCTTCCTCAGCACAACACTCTAATCTGCATGCATTAGATCACTTTTGGGAAATACTGCGAGAGAGGGAGGGGCAGCCCGAGGTGTTAGGAAGAAATAGAGGCATCTATGAGTGACGCACTAAGTCAGCCACCACAAGCCACTTGAAATAGAGTACTGAAAAGACTGTTCGATCAGCTGGACCACCTCTCCGAAGCTAACTGATACTTTCAATCACATACTGTACACCGTTATGAAGCCTTGAATGAATTGTTCCCCCTCTGTGGTTACTTTTCATGAGGTTAAGAGGAACCAAAATAGGAGCTGGCAGATCTGAGCTCTGCAGACACAGAGAGGGAGAATCAAAGACACCGCGTTTGGGGAAGAGTACTGCTAGACGACTGAGACGGGCTTTTGATGACCGGACTGTTAAGGAGAACAGCAGAGACAGTTTGAGGGGAGGTAGGTGGGGAAAGGAGAGGAGTCCAGGCAGAGGGCCAGGAGACGTAAAGGAGATGAAAGGACTTGGAGGTGGCGTGAAACGTGAGGAGGTGAAGACGACTTGGAGGAGGAGGCACGTGTTGTCACCATCACTGTCCCGGCTGCTCCTGATCACCTCCACGATGGCCCCGCTGACGCCACTGGAGATGTTGACGTTTTGAAAACATCTCCAGGTGGACTTGTGCTGTGGCCGTGGCCCGGCTGGGACCTATGGGGCCGCTTGCTGATGAGGTGCCGGGGAGTGATGGAGCTCTTTGTCCCCGGACCAGAACCAGGGAATCTGAGAGCTTTGGCGAGATCACTGTCGCGAGAAACCAAGGGGGGGTTGGGGGAGGGGGGTTGGGAGCAGCCGGGGTAATATGACCAGGGTATAACATACAGACACTATAGGGCCTTTATCTGAATTGCAGAACTGACGGCAGGCTTCAATTGCCAAGTATTGATCCAATATAATTGTCATAAGGAGACATTTACTCTACAAAGGCAGAGTGAACATGGTGTTTTCCCCTGATATAAATAATGGCTGCCTGACTAGGAGGAAAAACATTACATGACAAAGCCGCTCTGTCACCTCGGCACGAGTCGAGCAGCGCTGGCTTGGCTGGAGCTCGCTTTATTTCTTTATCAGGACCGGAGACGGGCTGAGAGCGTTCCCAGAATCTGTCGAGCTCCGGCAGGCTCAACGGCTCATCCATCACCAGAGTACCATGGGCTTTTCATTTGAGTCAGGAGTCAGACATCAGACCCCGGACCCATTAAGTTTTCACATTCGTGTCCCAGCGCCTGTCACTTGCCGCTCATCAACACAACGGCAGACCCTCTCTCTCTCTCTCTCTTTCTCTCTTCCTTTCCTCACCCGTTCTTGGAGGAGTGAACTTGTTTCTGAAATTGTGACGTGATCTGAGGGTCAGGACTGCAAATCAAACACAGGTTTTTGCATTCACCCAGACAAAAGGAGAGGGAATGAACATGACTTCCAAAATGGCACTGTGTGCACCCTTGCTTTCATTCTCCTCCAGACTGAACCATGTAAACACATGTCAATCCACGATTGTCCATTCATGGACAATATTACTCCCTTATGATTATGCCAATTAAATCCAAACCTGTCACATTAAATTGGTGAGATTATGTCTTTCTCCCTCACTACAATGAAAAACTGTGTGCAAAATTACACAGTTATGGGGGGAAGTTATCTGAATTGGTCCTAAATTATATCAGGTAACTGCTACTACAAGTGAAGTTGTGGGGCTCCCTTTAAATCCGAAAATATATTTGTTTTGTGTTTTGATCTTACAATTTAAGAATATTAAGATTTGATACACTATGAGTAAAGCTCAAGACGCCGATAACCTACGATGGGGCCAGGTGAGGCGAACAAGCCCCATAGGAGGTGGAATTAGCAGGGTTGAGGAACAGAGAGAGACACATGTGTCCAGATGAAAACCAGAGAAGTGTCACCAACAAAGTCGCATGACTGTTTGTGAACAGCATACAGTATGTTGATCTTCCACTTCATGAGAATCGGGAAATATATTGCATTTACAATGGTTAAATGGTGCGGATCATTTCAATCTTGAGCTGTTGTAGGGACGCTTGGCTTGCACATTCACAGCATGCAGCAGCCTATCGTATAGTTTTAATGACTCATCAAATTAAACTTTTATTTGACATGACAAGTAATGTTACATGGCATCTGGTTACATTGGCATTGCAAGCCGCAAAAGCCTTCCACAGAGAGCAGGCAGCAGGTGCATCAATATCCCTGTCATTTCTCCCATTGGGATGGTTGCTTATCATGACATTTAAATGCGGGATTTGATGAAACATGTACTGTCATTTATATGACGTGAGCTCCATAAGAAAGACTAGGGTCTTTCTTAAAGTAACAAGGACCCGTGGCGGGAAGTTGGTTCAGTGATTCGGGTGCTAGGACAGAATAGTCTGAACTAGGCTGAGTTGGACCCAAGGAGGCAGAACCAAGTGCTCTGGTAGGGATGTATATGGATTGAGCACATCTAGAAGGTAGGGAGGGTCCCCTTGTTGGTCTGTAGTCACGCATTATGCTCTTGTAGTGGATTCGTGCTTCAACTACAACGTGTGGAGTATTTGGAGGAGCCTGGTGACCTAATGATATCGCAAAGATATGTATGGGCAATGTATTCCAACAATATTGTTTTAATTTAACGGGTATTTTTAAGGAAACTAACATGCTGTTATAAGTATGAATAAGTTCAATTTTAACACACTGAAGCATTTTTATCACTATTTAAATGCTATTTTAACACTTTTTCGTGTATTAAACTACCACAAACTGACTTGGGTAATTCCCTGTACTTCATATTGGGACCTTCAAATTGGGACTACCTAGTGTTTAATATGATAAATTAGGTATACTGGATGTCATTGGCCTGTGTGAAACCTGGCTTAAGCCTGATAAATGTACTGCCCTAAATGAGCCCTCCCCTCTTGGATACATTGGGGACCTTATTCCCAGTGAATCCCACAAAGGCGGCCAGTGTAAAGAGGCTTATACTGGAATAATGATATACAATTATTTTGTCCACCACTAAAACACAGTTCCCTAAAGCAAATAAATTACAGAGGCTCTCCGTCTGTCCTTGTGCTTCTTGACCTTAGTGACCTTTGACACCATTGGCCTATGTGAACATGTTCCCGCCACAACCATTATTTGGGCATTTTTCCTCTATGCAATATTTCACAGATAAATTGAAATAAAATATGGCGAAACATCTGCTCAGAATGAGTGAGTAACCAGATACACGCAACACCCCCCACCTAACCCACCCCCCCGGTGATGAAAAATTGCTGGCACCGCCACTGCTTTGTTAAGCAACCCCATAGCAACCCCACAGCAACCCCAGTCAAAAAGTATTAGCAGCGCCACTGCCCTCAACTTATCAAAGGTATGTATGATTTGGTGTTCCTCAAGGATCGATTTTGGCACCACTATTGTTGTGCCAAACACACGTCTTGAAAATGTCATCCGTAACCTCATTGTACAATTTAATTCAAAATGACATTTTAATGAGATTTCAATCAAACATGCTGAAGCAATAATTGTCTTCAATGGAATCCTATGTTTCAGACATAAGGAAGTGGATGGCAGAAATTGTGCTACTGAAATGGACATGTTTGGTCCCAAGAACCAGAGATTTGCAGTCAGGTCAACCATTGAAACTCAACGGTTGTTCAATCATCTCCCAAAGATACTGTGAGATTCTACTGTTGACACCTACTGTTCAGGCACTTCAAAACAATGGGTTCATTCTTGACCCAAAGAAATTTAAAAAAACAAGATCAGGAACACAAATGAACACATCAGTAATTTAACATACCTCTCCTCCATCATATAGAATATCCAATCAGGAAGGAAGAGGGGGTTGAGAAGTATTCGACTTACTTCTTTCACGTTGCTTCTGTTGCCCCTCAGAAAAACAGCAATAAAGAAAATGTTTTTTTAAGGATCCAGCGCAACCTACCTGTCTATATGTATCTCATTATCTCTTAATGTATATTTTTCACTGCCTACCTACCTACTCCTTGTCAAGATGTTTACATGACGAACATATTGAATTTGTTACTGAAGCCAAGTCGTATTCCCCTCCACTCTGGGTAAATAAAAGGATAGCCCTTATATTAAAACATATTTTTAAAATTATATGATAATTAAACCAATTAGGAGTTGTTTATGGGCTTGGGCTTGGGTTCTGGCCACTTTGAGCATGCCATTGAACAATGTGGATCTTGTTTGGCTGAATATTGAAGCGGTCTGGCTGTTTGGAGGGTCCTGTTAACCGAGACTTTTGAAGCTATCGGCATTTTGAAGCTATGTCATTTGCCCTGCACTCCAACCCAAACCTTGGGCTCCTGGAAGCCCGAGGGGGACATTATCAAATTTAGCAGAAATACACACATTCTGTTTTATATTTTGTCATCTATACTCCCCTCATAAAAAGACACAGAGTTTATTTTTCTTTTCCTTCTTTTTAGCTTCAAACTTTCAATCCTCTGAACGTCACCAAAATGAGTAGATCATATGTATGGTCATATTAAGCTCTATGACTCTGGCCAAGGGGAGGTTTAGTTCATAGGTTTTAATGTATGGCCATTTATTAACCTGAAATTCAGCCCCTGTGAAAATAAATGTGGAATAAAACTAGTCTGTGCTACTGAATCTAAGGTCAAATGTTTTTAATGTGGCAGTCTGTTTCATTTCATTTTCTTATACATTCTGTACATTCACTCTATTATTCAGACTATTAACTTTTTAGTCTGTGCATCTTCAATTGTCTGGATTTATTTTTATTTATTCCAGAAATCATAATAATCCGTAGGAAGTAAACTGCGGTGAAAATACGGTAATGGTTCCTTTTCGTAGGTTGCCATATGTCTGCCATGGGTTTGTTGATATTTTGACAGTTTCCTGAAGGTGAATAAACAAATGAAAATAATTCTCTGGCCCAGCTGCCACTCTCAATTAGGGACGGAAAACATATTCCAGCTGCATCAGTTGCAACACAGTGTGAAAACTGGGCATTTGACAAGTCAGCCCCATGACAACAACACTTTTAATGGACAAAATACAAACGACGAGCTGAAATGTAGCATGACAGGCACCTCGAGTCCTCTCTAGTAAACATCATTCCAGCCCTATTAGCCATGGCCATTTTAGACCATCCTTTCACACAATGAAAACGGTCTCTCATGTTAATGGCCTTCTATTCATACTTGAGACGGAACATAACAAATAAAAGCACTTATCACAAATAATGATTCATTACATCCGAGAGACAATGGTTTAATAAAAGCAAATTATCCCCACACCTGCCATAAAATGTTTTATGAGGGCCTGGGAACACCCTTGTCTGATAAACAACAGACTAGCCAATATCTACATACTTCCACCATAAATAGTTTAAAAAGGACAACTCAAATGTGGCCTCAAGGTAAGTTACTCTGACACTTTTCATTTAATTCTCCCACATTAATGAGGGTTGTTTTACCTGGGACAGGTTCCATTGCCAAACGTTCTCAGATGTTGCATATAAAAAATCCATAAATAGAGCAGAAGTTATTACTTGTCGTTGATCACTAGTTCTTAACATAAGGCCGTGGGGCCTGGAATATTGTTGAATATGTATCCTTCTAATCCAGGGCTGATTTAGATCTGGAACACCAGGTGACTAATTACTCAGTAGAATTACAACTAGCAGTACTCTCCAGATCCACAGTGGGTGTCCACTAGGCTATGTGGCTTGACAAAATGTTTGCCTCCAATTAATTTTCAATTGAGTCTTGTGACCATGTGCATAGGCGTAGGAGCTGCTGAAAAATAGAGCCATGGGCTATGAGACACATTTCGCATAGCTGCGGTGGGCCACAGTCCACTGCAGCTCAGAAAAGGTGGGTCTGGTACACTTTTCCGCTGGGTCCCTTTACATTAGTTCTTACCGTACAATCTTTCCTATAGCAAAATGGATGAAAATGTAATCATTGGTTGGGAACACCACAAAGCAGGAAGACATTTAATTTGGTATTATAAAGCTACATCCTCAAAAACACAAACATTAGCTACATAGCCAGCTCTGACGACACTACTAGTAGATACAGCAGCTGCTATATCTCCTTCATAACATAATTATCGGGTATCCTACCTGTGTGGATTGACATTATGCTACACCTACTACTACTATGAAGCTATATTAGCTAGCTATCTGCAGGAGCTCGTAAATGTGAACTCCATTAATAAACATTGATAAGCATTGATAAACCCAACAAATAGTGTACATGACCACAAGCCGCTAGCGATGTGCGAATAAAGCAAAAAGCCTAAAAGCAAATGGACACCCAGCATCAGGGTTAAGAATGCGTCTTAAAGGCATTTTTGTCCTACAGCTGGGATATTTACCAACACAGGTTCTGGATCTTGTTGCTTTTCTTGTCTAACCGATCATTGCACCCACCAGATGTGCCATGTATTAATCAAGCCCTGATTACAGGGAAACAATGAAAACACACAGTGGCCTCTAGGACTACAATGGGTTCATGTATGCCACAGCACATTACATGCCCTGAAAACAGCTCATATCAGTGGAGTCTCTGGCCAATCCATGTCTTCTGTAAATAGCATGGAATTGTGAGTTCTTTTCGGCATTGTTCAGATTTAAAATAAACGATTTCGCCTGCAAGCATAGTATATCTAGAAGTTGTTTTGTGTGGGAGGATCCTTCTCCCTTGTCTCATGCTTTTGGTTAACCATTATCTTACATCAGGTTCATTGTTCTAGGCCACAGCCCAGATCAGTCCTGAAATAAGTGGTTCATGTGAAATGTGTGCGGCAAGCTGGTTTGGTCGGCCCCAGTCAGATGGCATTAGCTAAAACAGCCCCACAACAGCTTGGGGGTATTTTTAACTGTCTCCTATAAATGCCCCATTCAGGTCAGTATCCCCCCACCATCCTAGTAACCTCAGCCAGAATGCCTTCACTTCTGTGTACACAGGAGGACCACATTCAGGCCTGCCAGCTGTTTACACACATATGCACGCTGCACACACACACACACACACACACACACAAATCTATATACAGTCATTCTTCACTCGCACTGACAAATATAAACACACACACATGCTCTAGGAAGAACACACACACACATCATATGATTTGGCACAGCACAGTCCGTGTTTTGGCAGGTTAATGGAATGTGTTAGCATGGTACCCACGCGTTAGGCTGTCGACCAGGCTGGCGTTCCTGTCGGCAAATGTACCCACTGAACAGCAGGAAAGGAATGCAGACAAATAGCTGTCTTTATGAAACAATACTGGTGCAATTTACACCTCTGTCTCATATGGCTCTTTGTACATTTCCCTCAAACACTCCTCCTCGTCTGAACCTGGGCAGATCTAAGAGATAAAGACTGCTCAGTGGCAAGATCTGACGAAATGATGTTTATCGCATGGCTTCGCAGGAATATTAATTACACTGAAGAGACTCTCTCTCATTTTCTTAGGTAATACATTTCTCCCACGCAGATGCCATCAACACTAATATGTAGTTTTCAGGCCAAACCTGTATTCAGATGTTCACAAATGTACTTCTGGTGAAATATGTTTTTGGAATGTTTTTTTGTTTCATGGAACCAGTGTAAAATGCCCTGTTAGAAACAATATGTTAATTATACTGTGTACAGCTTTGATGTTGAGCCTATTTTGACAAAAAGTTGCATTGAAGATTTTACTTTCATCTGTAAACTTCAAATAAACCTTTTCCTTTCATGTTTGGGTAATTTAACATCCCCCCCACCTGCTTTTACAAAACTACACTGATTGGCACAGGGAGGTGGGACATCATTTGTGGAACCTCATTTTCATCTTCTTATTAAAATATGGGCCAATCACATCTGATGTGCTAGAGATACTTCTAGAATACAAGTTGTGAGAAGAGAACAGACACGTGCCAGTTGGATTTTATTTTCTTGCCTTGAATCTAATGTTGGGTATTATTGCTACAGTAAAGACAGTGAGTTGATAGTTATTGTGTGTGGACTGTGAGGGAGCTAACAACATTGGCAATTTCTATCACAATCAGGCTGTACCACACAAGGGCTGTGCACGCAAGCAACATATTTTCTATTGTGGATTCATAAATAATGCAACATTCTTGGATTTTGCTTTCTGTCCCTGGGATTAGTGTATTCTGCAGCCAGAATGAGGATTCTTCAATAAACTCAGCCAGAGGATTTCTTGTGATCAGAAAACAATCTAATCTGATCTAAAAATGAATGGAGTTATGTTCTGTAGCGATTATTGTGTTGTGCAATTTGCTGATTGCAAGATCAAGCCTAGAAGCCAGTAGATAAGGATCTCCTTTTATTAAATATGAATATCTCAATATGTATTTATCATAAAAAAGATAATCTCAGTGAAGTTTGAATAAGGTACATAGCTAGATGCTTTGGCTATATACAATATACTTTGTGTAGGTATCCTTTTTCATATCTCCCTCACAATGTGGAATTCATCTATCTCTCATAGAGACATAAATAACACTAAACAACAATTTGGAGAGTTTGGCAGTACATCCAATCGGTCTTAACCACAGGCAATATGTAACCAAGCCAGCCCATTATCTCCACATGACAGCATTTTGTGCTGTGATTCTACGTCACAAATGCCACAAAAATGCTCACCTTGACTGGGAGGAACAATGTTCACCTTAGTGGTCCTTTCCCATGTCTTTTCCATGTCTTTAGCTCAGTGGTTTGGGAGCATGGCCGGCTCTAGACTTTTGTGGGCCCTAAGCTATATTTTATTTAGGGCCCCCACTCCCCGTAGCAGTTGGAGCCCCCTTGCAGTTGGGGTCCCTAAACAACCGTTTAAGTTGCTTATGCCTAGAGCCCGCCTAGTTTGGGAGGCTGGAGTGCTAGTGAATTCCTGATTCAACTGTGCTGTAACGGGCAGTAATTCAGTAAAGTCTTATCATCTTTATTTTTTGTTGACTTTATTATGGAACAATCAATTTTTTTAATCTAACTAGTGTTTTGCACCTTGCAGTTCAGCCTCTGTAGTTCCGCTAGAAAAATTTCAGCAGACATATCCACACCTACCTCTAGACCAGCATTCCTGATGGGGCAGACAGTTGTTTCAGGGCCTGTTTTCATTATGGTTAGCATTGTTTGATCATCCTCTGTAGCTTTTCTCCATTCGTGAGTGCTAAGTTCACTAGTGCTTTCCTTCTTTTATGTTTTTGGTAATTGCCCGCTCTCGTCTGCCAGCGTGAATGATGTGCATTGAGTGTCCACTGGGAGTAGCTGCAATGAAGCAGGGCCATAACCATGAATTGGATATAACGAAATCGGGGAGAAAACAGGGAAAAAGTCAAATAAATTAACTTGTGCAGTGAATGAACTTGGCTGAAAGCCTTGGTATACAGTTCCTAGCGTAAGTGATGATAGGTTTTGTCTTTTGGCTGAACAGTCCCTTCGGAAAGTATTAAGTCACCTTCAGTTTTGTTACATTTTGTTGTGTTATCGACCTCCTCCTCCATCAATCTACACACATTATCCCTTAATGACAAAGTGAAAATAATTTATTTTTACTTAGTGACAGAGCAGCAGTTAAATTCCCCTTTAAGTTGTATTGTTTGTATATTCAATGTTGTTTTGTTTATGTACTTTCCATCAGTTGATGTATTCCTGGCATCCTGCTTGTTATTTTCCTCTGGTTAGTTATTCTTACAAGACGATTATTTTACAAAAGTTTCCATCCATATTTTTTGTGTTCATTCATCTGAGTCATTGAGGAAGGGTTACACAAGGATCTTGACTGAATGCTGCAATTTTGACTTGCCTCCTTTCAAAAAATATTCCTGGTAGCGGATTTGTTTGAACAGAGAATTGAGTGTCAGACACTTTATTAGGAGTCCAGGGGCTCTGCTTTGTCTATTTTATTCTTCCTTGTCTATTTTAGCCTAATGAATGAAGGAATGAATGAAGCCGTGGCTGACTTGGCCAGTATTTTTAGGGCTGGGTGCCTGTGGTCCGTCTCATTCACAGGAACCATAGGGGGATATTTTGGGCTGAGCTGAGTCCCGGCCCACACAGAACTGCTGACAGACACAGGAGAGAGAAGGGGGTGTTTTCTATAGGAGAAAATTTTTCCTGTATATGAAGGAAAGGGAGATGTTGGATTGAAAATGGGATGTTTGTTAGGCTGTGGTCTTTCTTCCTCTCATGCCCTGATATGTCAGTACATTAGCCCTCATGATTTTTCAAGCTGAAACTAGAAGCATCATTGCCCCCCTGTGAATGATTAGTCATTCTTTATTTCTCTTTGCTTAATTTCTCATCCTGGACCGGGGTTTGATACAACAGAAGATCTACACTGCACATGTGAAGTCCACATCCAGAAGTCTTGTCCATCATGGGGAAAATCATACTGGAGGGAGTGGTGGCTGCTACATCATCACATGCCAACATTGAATGTCTGCGATATTAGCAGCGTAACAATAGATTTGGAGTCTATTTTTCCTTGATCAATGTGTATAAAGAACAGAAAAATTGCTCAAATGCAGGTATCACATTTTGGAAGCATTAACAATTGATGTTGCTTCACAGTAGCAACTCTAAATACATGGACAGTTTGTCCCAAATAAAAGCATGAAACGATGTGACCATAGCGTTTGTTTTATCAATTATTCGAGTTGAATACAAAGCATTCTCATTAATGACACTGAACCTGGCAAAGACCTCATCTATGAGCATTCACCTTCCTCAAGATCTGGCATGTATGAGGGCATGAATGAAAAAGTATGACTAAGTCCATCAGTACACTGAAACATATGCCCTTTGACTTGTATTTCTATTGCGGAGGTGAGTATTACCTGTTCTTTGCTTTGATTTTTTCCCATTAATTTCTTAGATGATTTGTCCCAATTATCCAGTTGACTATATACTTTTTCTCTTACTGCTCACTATGTGCTCTTGCAATTGTAATAATATCAATAATGATAATAGTAATATTTTCCAACTGTCCTGTTTCTATTTCAGTTGGCTCAGTGATTGGAGCGATTTGCATGTTCCATGTAACAGGGATACAGCTTTCAGGGTATAATTCCTCCATTAATATTTAATAGCCATCAAAGTGTGTTTTCAAAGTATAGGGTGACGCTCCAGCCTCCCAGCCCAGTCACGATAGAGCCCGTTCTGGGCCGAGGCGAGGAACACGGTGTGGTTCCAGAGAGCCATGTTTTCAGTCATCTTATACCTCGCTCCTCGCGGCTGGCACCTGTAGCGTCTCTCCAGCAACAGTAAATCACGTGATCATTTCCTTGCGAGGAAATCCTAATCCTCGCACGGATCCACCAGGCCGGGTCCGCTGCACCGACTCAAGACATGTTGAAACCCGAGGCGACAGCATTAAGAATTAAAAACGTTGGAAAGTGGTCCCCGTACGAGGCTTGTTTTGTCATCAATGCTCCATTAGTGTCACTTTATTCCACGCTGCCCCTCCTTCTTCCCTCATTGTGTTTGAGTCAATATCGGGAAAGCCTGCTCGTTTCTGCCCAAATGGTTACAATATACCTTCTTCACGCCTGAATAGCTGACAAAGGTTATTAGGCTGACCTGCACTGTAGGAGAAAGGGCCAAACAGATAAATCACGTCTCCGCCAGCCACGGAATGTTGAGACCCAGGTCCAGGTTATAGGATAGAGGTTATCAGATGGACAGACTATGGAATATTGAGACCCAGGCTTAGGGACTTGGGATAGTTTATCAGATGGAAAAGATATCCTGACATGTATTCATCGTTCATAAAAAAACAACATACGTCAAAATCCCTTCACATCTGGTGCACTTCTTCTTTGTTGCTCTTTCCTTCCATCAGTCCCCCGGGCATCCTCCCTCTTCAACATAGAAGGCGATCTCTGTGCACGTTTTTTAGGCCTTGCGTCGTGCAAGAGGTCAAGATCTCAGGAGAGACGGAGACTTAGTGAACGCTACTAGCCTGAGTGTCCCGTTGGCATGGTTATGTCGACTCGGTTGTTTATGATGTGGCGGGCTCAGGTGGTCCAGCCGCAGCCACAGGCCTTCCCAGCCTGGAATCCACAGATCTATATTGTCCGTGTAACACAAAACACAGGGCCTGTCTCTACGTCTTGTTTACGCCAGTGACTCTGCTGTCACCTAGTGAACACAATGTCGGCATAAAAGGAAAACTGATGGTTGTTTGTGTCGCTAAATAGCTTATATTCTTACTGTAAAAGCAACTATGCCATTACCAGGTAATATGCACACACACACACACACACACACACACACACACACACATGCACACACACACACACACACACACACACACACACACACACACACACACACACACACACACTGGAAATTGTCTGCTCAAATGTTTCCTTAGTTCATTTCATATAAACCAAAGGAAAACACTCATCTATGCATACAGCACACACACACATGCCTACATGCATACAGCACACACACACATGCGTACATGCATGCAGCACACACACACATGCATACATGTATACAGCACACACACACATGCCTACATGCATACAGCACACACACACATGCGTACATGCATGCAGCACACACACACATGCATACATGTATACAGCACACACACACATGCATACATGCATACAGCACACATGCGTACATGCATACATGCATACAGCACACACACAGGCATACATGCATACATGCATACAGCACACACACACAGGCATACATGCATACAGCACACACACACAGGCATACATGCATACAGCACATACACACAGGCATACATGCATACAGCACATGCACACAGGCATACATGCATACAGCACACACACACAAAGCCGAGGCAGTAACAGACCTCGGTGAGGCCTTGCCCTAGAGCCTTCTCAGTATGTCAATAAATAAACCAAATAGCATTAACAATAACTTGAACTATATAATATGGGCTATAATATGATGACATTAGTATCAGTGTTTTAAGGTTTGGCCATTTATCTGAAATCCTAAGCCAGAGAGGGAGTAATTTGGGCGTAGGGAAATTGATTTTGACCATCAGCACTTTCTCATTTTTCAAACATTGCCTGCGGCAAACTAGGTTAATTTCTGTTAAGCACATTACACAGGTAGCTTCTTCTTTCCTCCACAATGATTATGTGTCTCAGTTGAGGAATTGACATTTCTTGCAAATAAGAAAATTATCATATTGCCTGACTGGAAGCGGGAAATTAAGACTGGCTAAGACAGAGAGAAACCTAGAAGTATTTATTTTATTTTCATTTTTGCGACGGGTGACGTGTAGGGATCATATTTCCCCTGCTGTATTGGAGAATAACTGTCAGGGTTCATCAATAGGAAAACACAGTGAGACAGGCAATGATTCAGGAGGGACATGGAGGCAGCAGGAAGAGGGCCAGTTCATTTCAAAGGGCGAAAATACAGCAATGTGCTGTGCAAGCCCTTCTTGGTTTATTCCTGAGCTACACATTTCATTACTCTCATTTCTTCTTTGACTTGTTCTCTTGCAGATGTGCTTCTCCAAAGCACATTTAGACAGTAATATGCGTTTTGCCTTTGGTTGATGTCATGCTGATATCTTAATCCTCAGTTAGTATAATCTTCATTCACAAGGAATGTTGTACCCATACACAGACTATAATTAGATTCAGTAGGCAAAAGCCTATTGAAGAACAACTGTGACAATCTGTGATATAATGTAGATAGATAGGATTATTTCCCAGAGCAGGCTACTCTTTATGGTGTCTCATGAGTACTGCCGCCGAGTCATATGGCCAGTATCTGGGTCTTCCTCATCCCAGCTCTGTGGCCTGCCAGCCTGTCTGTGGCCCAGCCAACAGGAGACGGATTGTAGCAGGAGTCCCGGTGGTTTAAGTGGAACCACATGGAGGAATCTGATACTGGTGTTACTGGACCAGAGAAGCAGTTTACCTGGCCGGGCAGCTTGAGGCCTCCTAGATGGATGGTGGTCACGGCAACTGATCCTGAACCTCCCCGTACGCACACAATCACACACTCGCACACCTACAGTACACATGCATATATGGGTGAACACACTCCTGTACACACATATCTACTCCATTCTACACCATCTCAGGGGTTTCTGTGGGCAGAGTGCCTTCCAGACTGGCCCAGCCGACAAGAAGCATTTACCGTAGGCCAATCGGCATGCTAACAACACCAAACAGACTAATGGGGGAGAGGGAAAGCCACAGCCCACAGATATCCAGTAAAGAGTAGACCAGACCACACTCTGAGATGTCCACTTCCTGCTCCATTTGATGTTACAGGTACTCCTCGCACAAACCAGGTTGTGACTTTCTCAAGTTTTCGTCCATTACTTGCTGTGTGGCCGGCTAGAGGCTGTAACTTGAGTGCCTGCAGAGGATCCAGGAGGAGAGCATCAGCCGCTGAGGGATAGCGGCGAGTCATTACCCCGGCTTCTCTGCAACACCCCTCTACCATGATGCAGTGGGGCAGCAGAGTGAGTTTTGGGGTTGGCCAACCTGTCATCTTCCATTAGGCTGTGTGAATATTTCATTGCCCCAAACCTCTCTCTTTCTGCGGCAGCGAGTCCGGAGGCCCCGTCGGCTCTGAGAGAGATGGATCTGCTGAAGGTTGAGCCGGCGGCAGCAGGCGAAGCCGCCACTCTAATGTAAACTGGGCCATGTGCTTCCATTTATGGCAGCAGCCGGTCCTGAACAGGGGTTAAGTGAAACTACCTGCTCCTCTGTGTCTGGCGATTACTAGCTTTGTTCACTGCGGTGCCAGATCATAAAACACTTGTGTCCATCGCTCCCCTTCGCCCCTTGTCCCTCAGCTCATTAACGTCACGCCTCCAAGTGTAACCAACAGGACCGGCATTCTGTGTCACAAAGTGACAGGGGAAAGATTGTTCTCGCTCACCTCCTTCCCTAACAACAACGCCATAAAACAATATGGGCTTTCTTAAGTCTCACGTCACATCTTTTAAGACCTTTCCATAATCTTCGACGAGGGCCGGGCTTCTCCGCTTCTTTGACGGGCCCATTATTGATGACGTTCGAGTGAGCTTGTATGAAAATAATAAATAAAGAAAAATGAGGTTTCTTTTGGAAAATGAAATGAGACATGAAAGCAGTCCTGAGCTCTGGTTCTGGTTTCCTGTCTGAATGGTTGTTAATTAATTTCCCAGACGGAGCCCGTAATCATTCACTGGTCTGCTGCGCTCTGCCATCCTACAGTTCTGCTACTCATGGCCGGGGTTTGCCACTGCACCTCTCTAATGCCCGCTGGTGATATTACATCCCCCATGTCCCTCTCTATTTCTCTCTGTGTCTGTTTCTAGCCATTTATCTCTCTTCATCTATCTCTGTCTCTGCATCTATCTCTGTCTCTGCATCTATCTCTGTCTCTCTCAACTCTCTCACTCACTCAGATTGCAGCGAAGGTCCAACTCAGATCAAGACATTTTCACCCCCTATCAGTTTTGAAAGCCCGTCTGCTCTAAACGATTTACCAAACCAGATGTGATTGATTCCCCCCCAGCCTTATTTCATTTGTAGGATCTGAACATCAAAAGGCCACTGAGATCTTTTGAGATGAGCCCTAATCGCTTGAGCTCCGCTACAGTCATTAAATAGGGTAGTATGGATGTCTTGCCCTGGTGCCAGCTCGAAAGGCCCTCACTGCATTTCTGCTCTCTTTAACAGACGCCACTCATGGGGAAACATTGGCGCCTCCCATAGACTGTGATTAAAGTAAATGAATGAAATAAGATACAAGGAAATTGAAATGATTAGTTTTTATAGTAACCACGACGACTGGCAAAGCAGTACAAGAAGGCTGGGCCAATAAACCAACTGCATTCAACTGTAAAGAATGAAAAAAGGTGAGGGTAAGAGCAACATAGCAGAATAAGACAAAAATTACATTGATTATATACCCCAATTCATCCATGTATTTCCCTTGGAAATTTGGGAGGCTTCAAACATGGTTGAATTTCAAAAGAAAAGTAAAAAATTCCCCAAACAATGTCTGGCGTATATCATTGACAGACACTGACATTTCTGTCATGCAAGAATGTTATTTACTGCAGATCTGTGCTTTAACGTCTTTTTTTTCTGTCTACTTGTTTTGACATTTATAAGCTTGAATGTTAAATACGGAAGGGAAGGAATAAAAATGAAATGTTTCATATAATGTCAAAACCTCTCAATACAGTGCAATTTTACATTTTAAATATCCCGGGTTAACAAATCCCAATTTTTACTTGACAGAACCCTTTCACAACCAGGGGACAACAATCTCAGAAGTCCTATTTAATTCTTCATATCTCAACTCATTCTGTTGCAAGACCATTTAAACAAAACAAAGGTTATGCTGTTAGATATTTTGCCAAGCCATCATTTTGGGACAGTGGACTCTATAATAGAAAGATATGTTCTACTCTTCCTGTCTCATCCTCTCTGGTCATCCCTCAGTCTGTCCCAACATCCCACCTCCCTCTGCCCCTCCTGCCATTCCTGTATCTCTCCAGACGAGGGTGGAAGTCACCCTGTTCAATGTGGGATCATCACATAAGGAAGTGATAGGACTCTAACCTCGAAATCACCACTGTGTTCTCTTCCCTCCTGTATCTGACCCACTGAGTGGTGGGCGGTTTCTCCAAGCTTTACCACCTTTCTGGGGTTTTGTTTCCAACCCAGAAGCCACAGCCATGAATGGGAGGCCTGTGTAATCACACACCACTGAAGACAAAAAGGGCCTGCATCCTCTCTTGATCCCAGAGATGTGCATTATGTACCAACATCGTCCGCAAGAATTTCCTACTTGAGAGAAACTGTTTTTTGAAAATACTATTTCTGCATCTAGCATCCACATGCTATGAAATCTGCCTGTTCACAGGAGGACATTATATAGGGTGGAGGTTTACACTGCTAGCCTGTTTGGGGACCTCAGAGAGATTTTGGTTGACAGCCTCTATCAATGTGACAGTGACTAACACAATCAGAGAGGCCCCCTGGATAGCATGACGCCTGATCACATTCTCTCTATGCTCGGTCTGTAATTTGGTGATGATAAAGCCTACTACGTTTAGATAGCAAGCTACACTTCCTTATTTAGCCATGTAAGCTGACATGGGCTAATTGAATAACTGCAGATATACTACACAATATCTAAATTACAACTTGTGTATCCAACTTTTCCAACTTTTAGTATAGAAAGAGGTAGCACTGGCGGTTTAATACAAAAAAGTATAGTATAAATGGAATTGATTAAATAGACAGGAGCTAACATCTTCATGCATCAAGAATTGCCTGCAATAACCCAGCCCATGCAGAGAGCAGTCCAACGCGACAGTTATGGAAATCCCAAAAAGAGAGAGAGAAAGAGCTAGAGAGAGGGAAAGACAGAGAGGAGAGAGATAGGCAAGCATAAGAGAGAGGGAGGGAGAGAGAAAGAATTTGAGGAGGGGGGACTGGAGGAGTGGCGTCTGGAATGATTCATCTCATCAGAATTAAAACTGTCCTCTCAATTAGCGCCCCAGCAATAGCAACCCTCATTGTCCTGTTTGATCCCACCCCCACGTCCACCCACATCCCGTGCCTCCCTCGCCACGCTCCTCCATGGCACAGGAAGAAAGGCTGTTTTAACAGAACCCAGAGTGGGCCAGGCCGTTCGTACATTTCCACATTCTCTCATCGCCAGCGCTACATTTCCTCTCCAGAAGCCATCCATCACCCGCCACAGGACTGCCGAGAGCCGGCCCTGCCCCACGCCGCTCCGCCTCCCCACACAACTACAAAGTCCTGGGTTAAATGGGAGGAGACGTACGATGAACACTAGGAGGAGAGAGGGGAGATGGAACAGGTATTAGCTGACACTGGGCGCACCTAATCCACAACATTCAGTTATGAAAGCGCCATCTGAAAAGGAAAACTTTGGAACGGTGATCATCTGCGGACAGTTCCGACATGGGACGGGTGGTGAATGGGGTTTGGGGTTTGAGCCCAGGCTCATATTGTCACTGATGTCACCGGCCCTGCCCAAACCACCATGACTGGGGGGGAGGAAGTGACGTCATGCACCACGGCTTGGCGAGCGGGAGTGTTGGCAGTATAATGGGGATGGCGTAGTAGTGAAGAGTGCCAAGTAGCAATTAACCACTAGGGGAAAAAGCCATAAGGGGATGAAAAAAAGAGATAATAGGACTGTTCGCTCATTGCCGTTCTCAGAACAACAAGGGTCTAACATAGAAGGAGAACATGTAAATAAATGCTATTCCCAAACATCCTTCATGTGTGTTTATATACAACGCTCAATAATATTTTGATCTCTGAGAAGAATCCAATAGATTCTTCCTCTGACTGTAAAGCTTCCGCTGCAATACGATCTGCAGTGAGACAAACACCTCTCTGGGTCTCTGTCAGCCTCTCTCTGTGTCTCTCTGTCTCATTGTCTCTCTCTCTCTTTCTCTCTTTGTCTCTCTCTGTGTGTGTCTCACTCACCCCTCTTTCTCTCCAACTCTCGCTCACCTCTCTCACCATAACTTCATCATAAGAGCTTGACTGGGCTCACGAGGGGCTGTGAGTCTGGAAACACCCCAGCCCATTATTCACTCTGGCCTGGGGAGAGTCTAGCCAGCCCACTAGTTAGAGCAGAGAGCACGAATGTCCATAGTATAGAATAAACCCATACCCAACAAGCCTCCCCTCTGAGGCCTTAGGCTTTAATAGACTCTGCTAAACACATTCTCTGACTATATTACGTTGTGATTGGGGCGATATCTGGTTTCTACGGCCTGTTTACACAATTTTCTCTCACCCTGTCCCTCATTTTTCTTTCACTTTCTCCCTTTCCCTGTGCTCATGCACACACATTTATTGCTGGCACTTTCTCTTCATGTAACAGGAGCAAGAAGGAATTCACACAGACTACTTTACATAGCGATCTGTGAGCTCTCCCTAAAGGGCTGGATTATAACCCACTGTAGAGGAAACACCTCATACATTCACACACTGAACCTCTGCCCTCTCCATCACGAGAATGTAAAGAGCAGTAGGTGAGACAGACCAACAGCCCAGGTCAGTAGCTTTGGGAAATCTGTAATTGCCCCACATTTGGGCGTCATCAAAGCCAAAAGTTCAGAGAGAGCTTGCTTGTTGCAAATTTAAAAAGTGGTCATGAGCCTCCTCAACGTGTGAAAACTTGGTCAATAATTGATACCATTATTCTGAAAGAAAGATCTTATTTATCACTTAAACATCAAAGGAGGAGCATGGCAGTTTTTTTGCACATCACCAGATTTTTTTATTAGATCATCAGTGGTGGTGTGAACTGGAGATAAAAGGGCTGATCTGCTTATTACGTGTGAAATGGTTTATGGTGTCCCGAACCATCTCATGGGTGGAAGCCGCTGTGTGTGCCATCTCTGTTTGGTTTGATGTTGGGCCTGATTCTCTGCATTGACCAAAGGACAGATAGGAAGGACTGTTTGCAACACAGCTGTTTATCCACAGGCTCTTAGATCCCTATATAGTCATCCACAACAGAGTATTGTATTGCCAAGTGAGAACCCTTACTATCTAATCAAGCTTGTCGGCGAGGAGGGTGGGAACCAAGATGTGTAAACACATGACACTTTTGCCAATGTGCAAAAGTGGGCACCTACAGTGTATTGAACTTGTTATTGGAGCCATCCTATAAGACATGTTTCAATTTTTTTCACCTCATGTGCTATGAACTATGCAAATGTTATTATGCAATGTTTCTCATAAATGGTGTTGTATGTCCCCCTCTTGTGGTCATAAGTGTCCATTCCCCTGGGTCAACATGACCCCTTCTTACCAAAGACACTAGAGCAGTGGCGCTTGCCATGCACATGTTTTGGTACCTCAAATTTGTGGGGTAATGACAGTCAGCAATTTAAGACATTGTCACAAATTTACATTTTGCCTTTAGACTTCAAGAGAATTACAGTTCAGGAAAATAACTCTTTCATTGACTTACGAAACCCCTAACCCAGTTGGCCATGAGTGCTTCCCAAGTTTTTCCGGAAGTATCACATTATGACATTATGTGTCTGGAATTGAAAACTATGCACACTTCCTGAACTCAAACTTTACATTGAGAATAGTTTTCATTTTCCTCCTTTGGAAAGATATCTCACAACACATATTACTTGTAAATTAATAAGCTGGAAATATTATATTGCTATCTATAAATACTTTATTGATGTCCTCAATAAAGGCTGCTCTCTCACTTTAATATTGATCAGTAGTTGTGATCATAAAGTTTGTGAATTACTCTGAGTTCCTTTGGATAACAGCTCAGGAGACATCTGTTTACCCACAAGGCTGAGCTCGTGGTGCTCCTCTTTGTGGTTGTTTCTAGTGGAACAACCATAATGGGCTTTAATTGGGAGTTTAATTGTGTGTGGTGTAGCAAGAGCATTGACTACAAAACCAGTGGTATTTGAGTGCATATTCATCTTTGTGTATTACTCTCTAAATCCTCTTATATTGCACACTAAATCCATCTACTTGTGGATAATAAAATGCTTTAAGGAAAATCAGAACAGTCATTTCCATGTCGAATCACACAGAACTTACTAATGTGAAGAAAGGTTTCGCTTTTGGCTGAAATTAACTTGTGTCAAGCAATCCTCCTCATGTATGCAGACACAAAGATACATTTACTTTAACATTTTACAAGATTCATCTACGTACTCATGTGCAGCCTCCATTCATCAGTGGCCTTTGACTATGTCTAAAGGCAGTGGCATCCATGTAATCAATGGAACATATTACAACTGTTAGAGAGAGTTGATAACAACTTCTTTTAAGAGACGGTTTTGGTTCACGTCAGTAATTATGTGTGTGAAATCAGACCCTGAGAGGGATTGTGAATTTCTCAGAGCACATCTCAAGACAAGGCAATGCGGATAGTTGCTTCAACACCTCTGGATCTATGGGCACAGGCTGGCCACCACCAGACCCACCTTCACCAGACCCACCACCACCAAACCCACCACCACCAAACCCACCACAACCAGACCCACCTTCACCAGACCCACCACCACCAAACCCACCACAACCAGACCCACCTTCATCAGACACACCACCACCAAACCCACCACAACCAGACCCACCTTCATCAGACCCACCACCACCAAACCCACCACAACCAGACCCACCTTCATCAGACACACCACCACCAGACCCAACACAACCACACCCACCATCACCACCAGACCCACCACCAGACCCACAACCAGACCCACCACCAGACCCACCACCAGACCCAACACAACCAGGCCCACCATCACCACCAGACCCACCACCAAACCCACCACCACCAGACCCAACACAACCAGACCCATCGTCACTAAGCTGGCTACCACCAGATCCACCACCACCAAGCTGGCAACCATTTTAACCAGCAGCCACACAGACAGGAAGGAACACTGGGACAGTCAGAGCGTGTGAAAGAAGTGAGTGGTAAATAGATTGAAGAGAAGTACTGGACTGGAGAGAGAAAAACTACAGGGTGATCATTAAAGGCATGTGTTGAACATACCAAGAGAAACTGAACGAACAAGAGAGAGGAACAGAGGACGAGGGAGTGAGAGAGAGACAAAACAAGAGTGGTTGCGCTTGTCATGGTTTTACTGGCTTCAGCTGTGGATTTGGAAGGGATGGAAAGCAAGACGCCATTTCGTGTTCCATTAATATATGCGGCACCATGCCCCCCCACACATATACACCCACACTGTTGGGGAAAGGGGAGGGAGGGAGGGCAGAAGCCTTGTTCCCCTACATGTGGGTTTCAGCCCACTGACAGCGCCCTGTAGTCAGAGTGGTGCAGATTCGGGAGTAGCTCCTCATTTTAGAGGAGCGTGTTTGTGTTGGCCCAGAATTAATAACTTTTCATTTAGTGCGGAAATGACAGGAATAGTAATTAAGGAAATGGAATGATTTTATTGGCCATGATGTTTGTATTAAGTTCCAGATGTGAGGCAGCTGCTCATGCAGACAAGCCCTGCCCCTGGAGTTATATCACTCGGGTAAAGAAACAGGGGGGTGGATTATTAAAGAAAGATAACAACATCAGCCAAATGCATTTCCCCATGTAAAAAAAACATATAGTAGTGGTGGGGAGCAAATTGGACCAATATCAAGGGCATTTTGATGAATGAGGAAAGATTATAAAAGTGCTGTGAAGTCATATGCCATATTCGTAAATGTGCCAATACAGCATAATTCATTTGCACATATCACATTACCTTATTTTAGGCCTGATTTGCTAGAATGGAAAATATAATATTGAGTGGTCTTCCAGCATTTTTGGGGTGGCCCAAACCCTTGGTCGTCCTTTTACGGTGCTGGGGCCTCAACATCCCTTAAGAGGCAATGCTGCGTCTCCCTGTTGAAGGGCTAGCCAGGGTTCCCAATTCAAAACAACCATTCTGAACACTGCATGGCCGTACTCTCCAAGGCTATGCCCATAGAAGTGGCAAACCTTGTCTATTATAGAAAAATAGATATTTGTCCACCTTAGCTCAAGCCTATTGGATGTGGTTTGACTGGAAATCGGGAAAGCCCAGGACTTGTCAACATGCTTTTTGTCTAGATGGACACGTCTTAAACACAAAGTCCTCTTGGCTCCTTGGATAATTGTTTCACATTTTGTTTATCTTTAACTGGTCCCCAAACATTGTGATTTGTCTAATTCTCCTGGGTGGCCTGCTTTAATCAGTCATCTGGATGAGATGGTGATTTATTCTAGAATGGCTGTTGAAGGAACAGTCTTAACATTGGAACATTGGAAGAACTCTCCCTCTCGGAGAACATTGTTCAGATGATTTGGAGGGTTCACCTGAATAAGTTAATGTCTTGACTGTGCATGTGGATGGTCATTTTCTGCATGATTTACAATTGTGAATATACTATTTATGTGCCCAAACCTGGAACGATCTCAACGAAAGAAATATTTTGCTCTTAAGTAACAACAAAGAGCACAAGCCACATCATAATTTTCCAAAATATGACAAAAAACATTGGGCTAATAAAAGCATTCCTACTTGGTTGTATCAGGTTGCTTTCTTCTTCGCTATATCAAGATGAATGTTCTCTGGGACACCCCTCTGTGTGGAAATTGACAGTCTTCCAGTTGCTGTTGATTTTTAAAGCATTGCCCCTCTTTTTTATTTTTTGTAACAGCAATGGTAGGCCCCAGCCCAGTACTTTAGTGTTGTTTTTCTTTGTGATGTTCTCGCATCTGGTTCCCAGTGAAAATGCATCAGTCCATTAACATTTCCTGTGATCTAAAGGATGCTTTAATCTAAGACTATAAACTTCACTTAATTACATCCTCCAAAATGGCTATATTAGTAAAATGCAATCAAATAGAGAATCCACCCATTATGCCAAGTCAGACATGTTGAAGTTGCAGTTGAAAAGATATTGGCATTGTCTTATGAACAGCTCTCAAAATCATATATAATACAATCAGACAAAGACCTATTTCATATTGTGGATTGGCATAAGGGACTCTGTTTGTGCAGTGAAAAAGCATAACAACTGAGACTTCAAACTAATCAAAAGCCACTGCCATGGTCTCTGTCAGTGTGGAAAACTGATGTCTGACTTTATGCTTGACCTTTCCTGCTTTCTACTAAAAAGATATTTCAAGTTGTATCTGTAATCACACTGTGTGTGAATAATGAGTGCTTCAAATGATATAGCAAAACACATCAAGAAGGAGAAGTATCTAAATCTGGTTATAATTTCAACACAAAGTCTTCCCACTATTATGAAATCCAATATTTTACTTTTGTCATGGTGGTGTCATGATAAAGGATTTGTCTGGCACAAGATGACGCAATAGCTATACTCAGCTTTCTAATTTACTGTTTTTTCGGGGGTTGTCACATTTTGTGTCAATATCTGTCTCTCTGACTTACAATGTGAGTCATTATCCTTTGATCATACATTTTTGGAACTTGTTTAAAAGGATCATTAGTTGTCTGTCTTTGACAGGCCTATATGTGCACGTGTGGAGTTGTTTTAATCTAGCTGGGAAAGTTGTGTAAAAACGTGTATGTTTCTTTGCAATGGGTATTTTTTTGTTTATTGACTTTAGTTTTAGAATGATATTTTTTCAGATGCATCACCAGAGTTATTGGATGGCCTACGTAAATATAAACAAAACGCTGTGAAAAAAATGTCATAATTATTTGTCAGCTTGATCCTACACTCAAGAAATCACATTAATCTAACTTAATTGAGTGAAAATTGTTAAAAGAAAGAAAATCAAGAAAGTAATTTGATTAAAAAACATGCGTGCTGCCCTTTTTGACACCCCTACAAAATCTCATGAATAAAATCTAATTGCTAAATTCTCTTGGTCATCCATCCAAATGACACAGAAGTTTTTTAAGCTAAATCAGTGAAGGGCTATAATAAAAATACCTACATGCCTGAAAATAATATGACATTATTAGGCTTAAATTGAGAAATGTAAAATTACTGGAATTGTGATTAACTTGCCTAGAAGCAAAAGCATGTGTGTTTAAACCCCAAGCACAGTGAGAAAGATGGTTCAGGTGGTAAATAAATGGCCATGTCTCTAAAACTATGATTAGTCTCCACCTCCATGTCAACAGGTTATTTGGTATGGTTGCCAGAAGAAAGTCTTTGCTGTCACCAAAATAAACGCCTAGAGATTGCAAGATGTCATTGGCATTTGATTGGAACCAGGTAATATGGTTTGATTTAACAAAAATTCTACTTTTTGAAGAACGGAGACTAATCAGGATCAAGGGAAAGAAAGTACAGACATATTCTTTAGAAAACCTGCAGCAGAGCCCTCAGGAACACAAACTAGAATGAAGGTTCACCTTCCAAAAGGACAATGACCCTAAGCACAGAACCAAATCAACACAGGAGTGGCTTTGGGACAAGTCTGTGAATGTCCTTCAGTGGTCCAGCCAGAACCCAGTCTGGAACTCGATCAAACACATCTGGAGAGACCTGAAAATGGTTGTGCAGCGATGTTCCCTATCCAATCTGACAGAGCTTGAGGGAATCTGCAGGGAAGAATAGAAGAAACTCCCCAAATAAAAGTGTGCCAAGCTTGTAGTGACATACCCTAGACTTGAGTTTATTCAATGTGTTTAGACTAAGTACTGAAAGCAGTGGTGTGATTACATATGGAAATGTGATATTCCAAGTTCAAGTTCAAGGTTGATTTGTCAAATGCACCAAACAACAAAGCATCATCATGCACAATGAGATCCTTGTGACATGGCACCAGACCACTACATAATGTGAGTTAAGGGGAAGAATATATAAGCAGAAATATGGCCAGACAAAAAAATATATAAAGCAACAATATATATAGCACTGTACCCTAGCAGCAGTTTAAAGAAGAGTACTGTTAAATAGCAGCAATCAGGTAGTATTATTGAACATATATTGAATGTTGGCAGTAACCGGGTGGGGGATGTTTATATATATATTTTTTAAAGATTTCTAAAAAGTCTTGCTTTGTCTTTATGGGGCATTGTGTGCAGATTGATCAGAAAAAGATTTACTTAACCTGTTTTTGAATAAGCCTGCTTACATTACATAACAAAATGCGGGAAAAGTGAAGTGTGTGAATACTTTGTGTGTGAATACTTTCAAAATTCATTGTAGGTACGTAACATAGATTTTATTTTATAATGATAATATAGTAGAAAACTTTCCATTTTGATCAGCTCACTCCACACACAGTGACCACCAAAAATATGGGAAATTCTACAAATCTAGCATAATGACTTCCAAACGTAAATAAAAGATTGCAATAATATCTAAATCATTCAGCCCTAAATTTACCTCTTCTTTTAACAATGCTCTGTAAATATGTACAAACAGAAGAGACCAATTGCTGTAATTTTGAGAGTGAAATGTATATCCATTCTTGCTTGATAAAGAATTGCCGCTGTTCAATAGTTCGGGGTCTCCTTTGTCATATTTTTAGTTTTATAATGTTTTCAGTGCTTTCAATTGGTGACAGGTATGGACTGCATGCAGGCCAGTTTAGCACCAGGACTTTTTTACTATGGAGCCATTCTGTTGTAATAAGTGCAGAATGTGGTTTGGCATTTCTTGTTGAAATAAGCAAGGCCTTCCCTGAAAAATACATAATCTGTATGGTGGCATATATTGCTCCAAAATCTGTTTATACTTTTCAGCATTAATGGTGCCTTGACAGATGTGCAAGTTGCCCATACCGTGTGCATTTATGCACCCCCATACCATCCCAGATGCTGGCTTTTAAACTGCGTTGATAACAACCCAGATCATCAATCTACTCTTTATTGGCGTCCATGATTTCAAATGTTGATTTGTCAGACCACAGGACAGTTTCCACGCCTCATTCCATCTTAAATGAACTCTGGCCCAAAGAAGGCAATGGCGTTTCTAGATGTTGTTAAAAAAATATGGTTACTTCTTCGCATGGTAGAGTTTTAACTTGCATTTGTGGATGCAGAGACGTTCTGTGTTCACAGACAATGGTTTTTGGAAGTGTTCCTGAACCCATGCAGTGACGTCCACTACAGAAGTGTCAGTTGCAGTGCCGCCTGAGGGCTTAAAGATCACAGCCATCCAATATTGCTTTTGGCCATGTCACTTGCGTACAGATATTTCTCTGAATTCACTGCATCTAATGATATTATGTACCATAGAACAGTGGTTCTCAACTCCAGGCCTCCGGACCTAGTCTACTGCTGTTTTTTTTATACAACCTTATAGTTAATTACATTCACCGGGTGTCCCATGTATAAATGAGTCATTATTGAGAGGGCTAGAATGAAAACCAGCAGTACATTGGGTCCCGGGGCCTGGAGTTGAGAAACACTGCCGTAGAAGATGAGATCCCCAAACTCTACGCAGTTATTCTGAAATTGTGGCACTATTTGCCCAGGCTGTCTTTCACAGAGTGGTGGACCCCTCCCCCTCCTAACTTCTGACAGACCCATCCTCTATGGAATGATCTTCTAATACCCAATCATGTTGCTGACCTGTTGCCGATTGACCTTATTCGTTTTGTGATATTCCACCACGTTCAGTTTTTAGCATTAGGCCTACACAACTTTTCTAGTCTTTTGTTACCTCTGTCCTAACCTCTTTGTAATGTGTTGCAGACATCAAATTAAAATTGGGTACATATTCTTCAGGAAACAATATCATGTCTCAGTTTCAACATTTGATATGTTGTCTTTGTACAATTTTCTGCTAAAGAATGGGTTTAAATGATTTGTACATCATGGAGTTTTGTTTTCATTTACAATTTTGTGAACGGAGTTGTATATCGTAAACGTAGTGTGTTCCCTGTGATAGCAGTTTTAGAGACCTAGAAACTTAATATTAATGTAAATGAACAATTATTTTGTGATTGTTTGCGTAGTAATCTGGTCTGAACCATGGTCGCGGGAAGATGGTTTAATCAGGGGGTGCTGACAAGGGCCGAGCGCGAGTCAGGAGATCAGGATTACGCACGGCCATCCGCAGAAGTGATTTAATGATCGCGGTCAAACTCTAAAACCTACATTTCAGCATCCTGTCAGGCCGTCAGGGGATGCTGAAGCTCCAGAAACTCAAATATCATTTTACATATATTATTACACGTATTGAATTTTTATATCAATAAGTCATTAATCTATTCATTGTACTGGCAAAATCTTTCATTCACAAATCAGATCTCATCAATAAAAGCACACATTTTATTTTCAACAAATCTAAGATTGTTAAAAATTATGCAAAACAAAATGTATTCAAATGCATTCGATAGCTATCTGTATCCAATTTTCTATAAAATGCATTTGTATGTATTTTTCTCTTTTACGTAATCCCTCTGGCTGTTCTGTGTCAACAAACTGTTTTGTGTTTTGTTGTTGAATTACCCCAAAAACATTTTGGTTGCGTAACATCCGATTTTGAGATTGCTTCCTGTCTGCAGACTTTCGTTCAAAGATGGCGTCTTCTTTTGAGGTTGGTGTTTTGATGAATTATATGCTAAAACAAGTGGAAGTATTTTATTAGGTTGATAAACATTTACTTAAAATCAACCAGAGACCTGAAATATATGTGTACCCAGTGCAGAATGTGTATAATTACTTTTGATACTAGCTTTGTTTAATGTCACAGCTGGTACTATCTTATCAACTAGCTAAACCAGCTAGGTTACGTTAGTTAGCTACTAGCTAGACAATTTTAACGGACTAGCATTTTAGACCAAATACTTTCTGTTTTTAACAAGATATTTGCAATATGATGGAAACTACTGATATCAATGTTGTATAAATTACGAGTGGCTGTCGTTGCATTGTGCTGCCCCGATCAGATGTTCGTGTTAGTACATGGCTATGTAGTAGCATATGACGTTAGTTCGCCAACTAGCTAGCTTATTTTTTTATTTTCCATAGGGGTCTGTGTCGGTCTGTGATGACCAAACCGAAAGTGGTGCATCTCTGAAGAGAGAGGAGAGACTCCGAAAATTTCGGGAACTACATTTCAAAAGGGTAAGATTATTTTGAAACATCTAGTAACGCCTTTGTTACCATACCCACATTTGATTTTAGAAATAACGTGGATTTCTTATAAACGATCATGGACCTGTATTGTTTTCATTTCAATTCTGGTGTCTTTGTATTTTCTTCTTTGTTGTAGAATGAAGCGCGCAAGCTGAATCACAAAGAAGTTGTGGAGGAGGATAAGAGACTGAAGTTGCCAACAAACTGGGAGGCTAAGAAAGCCCGCCTGGAGTGGGAACTAATGACAGATGAAAAGAAAAAGGTAGCTGTTTGTTAAAGAAAATAACTAGCTGACATGAATATTCTATGATTTAACCTGGGTGACTGGTTTGTTTCGATGTGTCTTAGGGATTTCTAGTTCAATGAGAGATTTCACACGACACCTATAGGATGTTTTGTTGTTGACTGGTCAAACAAATCGCAGGATGTCCGAAGTCAATTGTGTGCCTCAGGATCGATGTTAAACGTATCTATTAATTGTGTGTGTGTGTGTGTGTGTGTGTGTGTGTGTCATCATTTCAGGAGTGTGCTGCCAAAGGAGAGGACTATGACCGTGTGAAACTGTTGGAGATCAGTGCGGAGGATGCGGAGCGGTGGGAGAGGAAGAAAAAGAAGAAAAATCCTGACCCTGGATTTTCAGGTGAGTAGTTGGACTCGGTGGGCGACCATGACTACCATACAGTAGATCAGTTTTCCTAAACAAGAGAAACATGTCTTAACTGTAACTGTAGGTAATTGGGTTTGTTTTGTTCAGGTCATATAGTCAAAAATAACTCAGGCAAGGCACCTGAGTAAATTCCTCCTGAGTTCATTTGGTTACACCCAAGACAGGTATCTGCTGCGTCACAAAATCCACCAGCACTGGAGTAGTCATCTTATTAAATAATTCCCTAAAACACATAAAAAGGGAAGCTGAGAGGCAGAGCTATGACACTAGGAAGCCCTCCACCCCAGACGAACTGGATAATATTTAGACAAAACATTTACAATAGGTCCTCTAATTGAAAACATGCTGTTGTCAAAATGTTATTCTGGTCTGCACAATAAGTGGAGGTTTATCCCCCCCCCCCCCCCCCC